>VRLP01001851.1:0-109660 GCA_009660295.1 Lophius piscatorius
AGAAAAAAGAAAAGAAAAAGAAAGAAGAGGTACTGAATGACGCTAAGGAAGTTGATGAAGATACTTTGAGAGTGTGTTGAACGCTCCAAACTTCGTTGCAGCTGATAATAATAATAATAATACATTTAATTTATAACGCACTTTACATTTGGATCAAATCTCAAAGTGCTACAAAGTAAAAGCAGATAAAAGCATCAATAAAAAATATAACAATAACTATATAAAAACCTGACCAAAAAGCAGCAATGTTAATTAAAAGTTATAGGTTCTGATAAAAAGGAAAGTTTTAAGTCCTTTTTTAAATGTGTCAGTTGTCTGTGGAGCCCTCGGATGGTCAGGGAGGGCCTTCCACAGACAAGGGGCAGCAGAACAGAAAGCCCGATCACCCATGTTGCTGAGCTTAGTCCGGGGAAGGAGGACGCGGTATGAGTGGGTAGAACAGAGGGATCGTGATCCTACCAGCAGCTGTTAGATTGGCCATTAATAATTATTATTGACAAAGGCATTAAAGAGCAGCAAAGTGGGGTTAAATTGCAAATCACAATTCCCGATCTTTATACTCAATATGGCGATAAACATCCTCCCAAAATAACATCCTCATAAGACCAAAACGTGTGGCTGAAGGAGCCGACGGGTCCGTCTGCACAAAATGTGCAGAATGGTGACAGAGTGAGTTTCATCAAAAACCTTTCCTTGTGAGTGAGAGTAGATTCATGTCACAAATTTAGCTGGATCTACTAGTGGTTAGGATTTATGGAGGTATCAAGTACGTGCTTCCACATGTGATACCCGTCCAGCGGAGGACGCTCTGTGAGGAGCTGAAGATCTCTGAACCAAACCCTTTCCGTAGGCTCAGAAGAAGATACAGACAATAATGTGTACAGTTTAGAGATGAAGACTTTTTTTTTTACCTTTTGTATCAAAATAGACTGTAGGTAACGTTTTTTCAATTTAATTCCATGGTACAACATATGCCTTTAGGGATGATCTTGGTTGAGGATATAAAAATGATGACCTAGGATTGTCATAAGTAAAGCAGAAGGAACACTAAAGGATGAAAGGCCTGATTTATTGCCCGATTTGAGGCTTATTGCATACGACTATTTGTCCAAATAATTCTGTTTGTGGTGTCAAAACAAATATCTTAATGCTCCTTATCGAGTCGGAGCCTCCCCAATCTCAAATCATTCATACCAAACATGTTTGATATTTAAGACTCCTGATTGGGCCGCCTCCAATGGAATACCCGCAGCATCAAGAAAGAGCAAGCAGACCGGTAGCGTCGTAACCGAATGTTACATACTTTCACAGCGAACAGAAACCCAAACTTACCTGAACTCCGATCCAGGTGGATTATTGAAGAAGAAGAGCAGCTTGTAGAGGTATGACAACAACACCAGTGACTTTATAACGTGTCACGTAAGATATATCACAATAGGACCGACGAGGACGACCATCGTCCTCCATGTTTGTTTTTCTTCTGAAGTCACGTTTGGTCACGTGAGTTTCTGTGAGATCTGGTGTCTGTGGAATCTCCACTGTGAAATCCTCACAACAAACAGCGTGTGTGTGTGTGTGTGGTCTCACCGTCTGGATGAATCATCTAGTGTGTGTTTGGAAGATTATAATGTTAAAAATCGTCTCTAAAAACTGTCCTTATGTCTTTGGTCTACCACATGTTTAAAATCGGCTCAGATTAGAAAATCCTCCAGTATGTCGTTAGCTTAACACGACTCATGGATCATTCACACTTTTAGTTGTCGTCTAGTCTGGTCTATTAGATATTGGGTCAGAACATAGTGTGGCAGAAGGCTGCAGACAGGAACCTGCCAGTAACACGACCACCGAGATAACACATAAACTACTGGTAATAAACACAGAATTCTAAATGATGTTTTCCAGGGTCAGGGTGAAAGCACTTCATTTGGCATGAGTCAGATCTGAGTCAAACCCAATTATCGCGGTGACATCACTAGTCTGTGCTGTGGTCACAACACTTCCTCTCTCAGCGGCTCGGTGGCTGATGGAAATGAATAACAACTTGAGAAAAATATTCCAGTTGGTTTAGGTTCAGGGATGATGGCGCAGATGATTCAGTTACTTTTAGTTCCTAACATGAATCAAAATGTTTTTTTCCCGTGTGCAGATCAGTCGGAGTAGAGTTTCTGATTGGACCTCACTGCTCAGACACTGGATGCTCCTCAGATGTTTTATCAAACAGACACGTCCCTCTTCCTTAAAGAGTGAAATGATCTAAGGGTTCACACTAGGTGTAGAAGAAAAATGCCAACTGTTGTCCCTTTATTCTACCAGAAAACAGCGTCCCTGTTGTTACTGGCTCGTGAGGATAAGTAGAGGGATCTCTGAGCCTGAGGAGAGGCGGCAGATGCTCCTTCTGGATCACTGACCAGACGGCAGCAGGAGAAACAGACTGTTGCTGGGCTGAGGTTCAGTACTTTTTTGTTTACAAACACAATATTTCATAATCAAGATTGTAATTACAAGATCGCATAATTAGCAGAAATTTTGGGTTAGCCTAATTATTTAGGGGACATTATAAGTACAGCGCTGTGAGAAAGTATTGGAACCCTCTCCTCCAGATAGACTTCATCTGTTTTTTACAGCGTAAACACAAAATACAAATGATAATTCTATTTAATTAGGCAAAAGATTACCCAGTACTATTTATATATTTGCCACCCTGATTCTAACGTCCAGATCTTCCTGCTTTAGCAGCAATGACTGCAACCAAGTTCTTCTACAGATCAGTCACAGACGACATTGTGCTGGAATATTGGCCCACTCCTCTTTGCAAAACGGCTTTAGTGCAGCCGCAGTGGGGGGTTGGTGAGAAGAAACCCATCTTTTCAGGCGCTGCATCTTAATGGGGAACACATCCAGAACTTGACTAGGCCACTAATTCTAACCGTTTTCAGCGTTGGTACTGTGTAACCCAATTTTGCTTCAGCTTCAGCTCATTGACGCATGACCTGAAATAACCTTTTAGATTTTTCATGAACACAGCAGAATTCATGTTTCTGTCAGTCGTTGGTCCTGAAGCAGCAAAATATCTCATATCTCAGTAAGTCTAATGTTCTTTTAGTGGAATGGTTTGTTTTGGTTCCCTGTCCTCAAACAGTTCCCACTCATCAGTCCGTAGAAGATTTCCAGATGTTTTGAAGGTAATTCAGGTGTGTTGTGGGTAAATTCAGACCATCCGTAATGTTCTTCTGGGTCAGCAGTAGCTTTCTCCTCACCAATCTCCATTGATCACTGTGGATGCTGTGGAGTCACATCCCCTTAGAAACAGCTTTGGGACCCTTCCCAGACTGCTGGATTTCATTCAGACAGTTTGGGAGTGTTTTTGGATTTAGTCGGTTAGTTAGTTAACGGGAAAATACCTTTTTTCATACAGGCTCAGCAGAACACAGAACTCATTTCCAAACCAGGTCCGCTGGAGCTAAGGTCACACCGTCACCGGTACTGTTAGCCCGTAGGATAGTGGCGGTTCCTTTGGTTGGGATCAGGTGATCACCTCTGGCAGTGATGTAGAAATTAGAAAACCCTTTTCTAGTTCAATAAATACAGTTATCCTTTGGAACTTGTATCTAGTTCCTTTTACTCAGGTTGCCTCTGTTTTATTTTAATGTTCATATTTAATTTATACTTTCTTTTCGGCATTGAATTCATTCCTGAAAAGAAATGCACAAGCGTTTTACTTAAGAGCACATTGGGACTCACCAACATAAGAATCCCAATGTTCAAACAATTTGTCAGTTTAAGAATCTTAGATATTGGCAATTGAGGCCAAATGATCTGAAGTACAGCTCAAAATCCACTCATAATTGGTTCAGAGATCACTAAATAATGGTTTTGCCATGGCAATCCCAATCACCTGACCTAAAATCCACAGTGCCTCTGTGGGACAGGCTGAAGAGGAAAGTCCACAAGTGTTGACCTCAGAATCTGAAGGAGTTGGAAAGTTTCTGTATGGAGGAATGTTCTCAGATCTTGTGAGGTCTGTTGGAGAGGCAAAATCAGCCCGCCCGAAATATGAATTTCAAGGAGGCAATAAAAGTAACACGTTTTAGATATAAGTATTTCTTTTATGTTAAGATTGTAATGTTTTTTTAAATGTTGTTACTTGAGTTAAAGGTTAGATTTATGTGAATAAGTTAAATTGAAGATCATGGATATATACATAAAGACATTTTTGCATGTCTTTGTACTGATCATGAAACGAAGAACCTGACAACAGTAACGTCTTACTGAATGTAGAAAGTTTTCACCTTTAACTTTAGAAATGGAACATGGATGTTGTTTGCGTGACATGACTATTTATTATTGAAAGAACTTAAAAAAATCACATCTTTTACAACACAAACAAAATAATTTCATTGCATTAATTTAATTGTGGGCTAACATAATACTATTACATTGGATCTATGTTATCATGCTCTTTAAATTGCAATGCCGGCCTTGAACTGATTAAAGACGGACCTGTTGGCCTTTCCATACTTTGTTGGAAAAGACACAGTAGCTGCAAGATGCGTCGTTTTCAGGATCTCATTTCCCCATGTTTTTGTTTAATGTCTTACTTTGTGCGAAGTTGTTGAAAAAGGTCAACTTTCTTCTTTGGAGAGGCTATAATTAAGTCTTTGAATTTGACCCAGCATTCAACCTCGCTGTATCTGCATGACCTGAATGTTTTTTTCAACAAAGTTGGATAAAATGATTGATATTAATTCAAATTGCATTGATCGAGCAGGATGGTTTCAGTTATCTTTGTACAGTCAACAACATGCTAATACATAGATTCTGATGATTCTGAGATGACTGCATGATGTACACCTAAGTAAAAGGTTTGGTAACATTTGCTTAACAACATTTAATAATAACTCGTTTTCAAGCTGTTTTACCATTTATCAACCTAATCTCATGGCACTGGTTGACATAACTAAATTAAGTAAATGTGATTTTTTTTTTAAATTTTATTAAATTGTTTTTTTATTCAGTCCAACTGTTAGCATAGAGACAAAGTCCAGAAGTAACTGGTGAACCTGGATTAAACAGGAATAAATCTTAAACCTGGCTGTGTAAGGAAAACTTACAACAACTGCATTTCCAACCTTCTAACTTTTGTTATGCAGGTTTTCTGTTTGAGCATAATATCCGTTCTCTTCATCACAAAACTTAATTTACAACACGATCAACAAGAGTAGACGCATAGATGTGTTTATTATTACATTCTACAGCAGCTTGGGTTGCGGATATCCCAACATAAATTATAGCATGCACAGACCTTTACGTAAGCCCTGTATTAATATGTAATTATACAGACAAAGGGTGGACAGAACTCTGCATCGGCGTCTATTTTTACGGGGCTTTCTGCCCAGAGATAAGATGTGAGAGGTGAGAGAAAACTGGTTTTAAGTGCTGTGGAGAAACAATGCAGCCTCCGGTATATTGGGTCAGTGGCTTTCAGTCTTTGGTTTGCAGGATGTCACGGAGAGAACAATACAGACAGGGGAGAAAGAGAGAGGGAAGAGAGGGAGAGTCGATGATTTCCCTGACTGCCTGTTCCAATAGTGTCTCCTGTCACTCATCTGACCTATTCGTTATGCTGAGCCATAGGGAACTCTGATTGGGCTCATTACCCTCTCCTCAGAAGTGATGCAGGAAGTGCAAGGAGAGCGAGGGAGAGAGAGAGCACCTCTTCTGCAGCTCATTGTGAATGGACACCATTACCAGTGTTGTCACTATCAGGACAGTATGGCCATCTGCCAAGGCTGCCCCTATCTAACCTGGCTCTCCTCTGCCTCCTCGCCTTTGTGCGGTGAAAACAAATGAGTCTTGTCTCCTCTCACCGTGACCTGATGCAGCGGGGGGATGGATGTTGCAGGCTGACACTATTGGCATGCATTGTCTCATCCACTTGGCTGGCTGGTAAATAAGAAGGGATGTGAAAACACATTATAATAGACCCCACAGCAGTTCTTCAACAGCCCCCTCCCCCATTTTCCTGTGATTCACCCCACAACCGTCTGATTGTCCCAACATGAACATCTTACTTCAACCCAATTTGGATGAAACCACAACGAATCAAACGTTAATCAAAGTGCTGAGAATTGTGACATTATTATAAAGAGGGACTTAAATAGTTCAATGCCTGAAATGTAATTGTATGTTACTGTGACGTTTTAGATAACAACTGATATCAAACATCAGCTTACCCCTACTTGTCCAAGAATACGGTGGCCTTCAAGTGTCATTAAAGATATCATCATCTACAACCACATCTATAATCTTGTCAAATGGTGAGGTTCCTTTAGATAGATGTATTCAGAACTTCTATTAAGTCATGTATGATGTAAACCCATAGGTCAAAGCTTGGATGGAAGATCCATTCATTCACTCATTTTCTGTAATGGCTTATCCTTATCTGGGTCGTACAGGGGCCGGAGCCTATCCCAGCTGGCTTCGGATGAGAGGCACCAGTTCATCTCAGGGTCGACACTAAAGACAAACCATCAATGCTCTCATTCACATCTACAGACTATTTAGAGTCACCATTTCACCTTTACTACATGTTTTTTGGACTGTAGGAGGAAGCCGGGATTTTTACTTGTTCTGCTTTGTGGTGGCGGTATGGACAATCATAGAGCACAATAAAAAGCAACTGAGTGGGAAACATCACTGTCAAAGAGGGGCAACCTGAAGACCCGACATGAAATTGAGTTCTGTGCAGTCCACCTGAGATTTCAACTCGGCAGGCGATGGATAACCACAAGCTGCTGGAGAAATTGACCCTCTGGTTAAGACAGATGGCGCAGCAAGCCCTCGGTCCACAGCAACGGGAAGTCCAGGTGAGGACAATTGCTGCCGGAGCCATGACCCATCTTCCCCTGACCCATTTCAAACCGACCAAGACCTGGTCCCGTTGAACAACCCTGGAAAAAATGAAACTAGCCGTTGAGCGACCCCATCAAACCGTCTGTCTATCCGTCTCCTACTGAGTTTCATCCAACATGTGGACCAGACAGACCTCACCATCTACCTCTCACTGGTTTCAGAACGTATTTCCTCCGACAAAATGTTATTTCGGATGATTTTACACTTAAAACATTGTTATACATGTTGTATTTCCTGTTTTCATAGCGATACCCTTACATTTCACACTGTAAAAGTTTAAGCTCATTATTGGGCTAGCATACTGGCGGCATTTCCTCTTTATGTGTTAAAGGTTTTTGGGGTAGTATTATTAGAAAACTGATGTTGGTTGTTTAAATTGCAGGGGGTGTGAGCTGAGGCTTCGCCCTTAAACACACAGACCCCGATTCTAGGATGCACAGGTGGAGATTGTTTTCCCCTCCACACACGGCGAGCATTTTTAATATCCAAACAATTTCAGAGAGTTTATACGAGAAATATTGCCGGTCCCATTAGTGTCCCACAGCACCGGACTGCATGGGTGTAGTTTAATTTATAAGGCTAGAAATGCTGCATTTAACCGGGCAAATCAATCACTCTATACATTGTTAAACACAAACATAATATACCGTCTTACACGGCTTGTTCATAAATCAGGCTGAAGTGTGTTTTTGTTGGCATTTCACAAACCTATCAAAAAAAAATGTAAGAGTTGGCATTTCAGGGATGACCTCTAAACTGCAGCGCTTACCGCTGAGCGGTTGATTCAGCATCAGTTCTTCAAAACATGATGATATTTTATACTCAATGGCTACTTCCTGAGACATTTGAAATGAACTGTGCTCCATTAAAAGAGAGAAGAATTGTTTACTCAGAAATGATACAGACCTGAAGAGCTCCTACAGAGGAGCTCCGCTCTGACGGTGACCTCTGTCATTTAAATAAAATCATCTCAGAGCCGAATAAAAGGGTTTATTCATGCTTTTATGCGGCCCGACGCAGCAGCAAGCATCTTTGATACTGCATAGAATTACTCGCCTCTTCTCCTCTGTATTGAAGTAAAGGCTCGTCTTGTTGCTCCAGTGGATTCAGTTTAGTCCCGCTGAGCTGCACCTAAGCCCTCACGTCCAAAATGACCATTTAGACCACATATGTCAAACTCAGGGCGCGGTCCACATCCGGCCCTTTGAGACGATATCTAATTTCCATTATAACTGGACAGCTGGTAAACAGCGCAAACACCAGAGATACTACACATCCCAGAATGCACTTTCAAAGCCGGCGCATCAACCAATGGATGAGAGAAAACAGTTAAAACGCTAATTAATAAACGTATTAGTAAGTTGCACACGCAGTTAAGTAAATAGAACGCACGTTTTAATTAAGTGGCGAGGTGCGTTCACGTCCTCCAGCCGTTCAACAGGTTTCAGCGCTGCAGCGTTAAAAAAAGAGAAAACACATTATGTTGTTGACATTTAATGTGAAATACGCCTATAGAAGATCGAAGCTTATTTAAAGTTCCCTTTCTTTTTGATATTGTTCATGAAAATCTATGGATTGGAGGAGGATTGATTTTAGATGAAAAGTTTTTAGTTACAGCCGTCAACAAGTTACATCGGAAATTATTCTGCGAAACACTGCTTATAGAGATGGAGACATAGAAATTCTATAAAATGAGTAAATACAATAAAAATAAATAGTCTTAATACCCTAAGATTAAACCAGCCCTATTGGTTTACTGTTCAGCCCTCAATGTGAGCTCAGAGACCAGGATGTGAGCTCAGAGACCGGGATGTGAGCTAAGGGACCAGGATGTGAGCTCAGAGACCAGGATGTGAGCTAAGGGACTAGGATGTGAACTCAGAGACCAGGATGTGAGCTCAGAGACCAGGATGTGAGCTAAGGGACCAGGATGTGAGCTCAGAGACCAGGAAAATCATCTTGTTATGACAGTTAACACTATAATTTAAAAAACAGTTAAAAAAAATACATATCCATCATAAAGCAACATCAGAGGATGTAACAAATGAATCCCTTCAGACTCTCCTTCCATCAAAATGGACATAACATGTTTAATCTCACAACCAAAGTATGTATGCATTCACAATTTAAACAGTAACAGGTGATTTACTGGACCCAAATCCACCAATCGTGAAGAATTAATCAAGGATAACATGATTTTATCAGCTTTTTAACTTAACTAAAGCTACTGTTCATAACGTTTTAAACTACAGAGTCTTTAAAATGGTTTTACATATTGAGTTCAACAATGCAAAACTTCCTCCTTAAGATTTCTTAATATTTTATGTTTTTCCAGTCCGTCACAATGGACATAAAAAAGAATGCGTTGACCAAAGAGAAGAATAATTTCTATACTGGTGATGAGCAATGGCGTCTGTGTAAAACACGTTCTGCTCTATTATTGGCCAAACAAATGTTAAAACACTGCATAAATGAAGTAACTGCCTCTCTAACAGCAGAATGAACCACCATCATCTAAGTTCTTCTTCTACAACTAGTGGAGTCACTGCTGGAGGGTCCGCCATGAGTATCAGTGTAGAACCTTAAATCTGTGATTAATAAAGCTAGATGCATTTCTCACTGCTCGTGTCCAGCCCGGTGTAGGTTCAGAACCTTGTGTAGTTTAACTCCGTCACAAAAATTCTACACATACCTCTGGACATGGAGGTCCACCTTTACTGCAGCAGCTCCCTCTCTCGCTGATGTGACGGTTTAGTCAGAGTACAATACTTACAGAAGTAGAAGTAGTAGTACTGAGATTTTAGTTCCTGAACTCCAGGACTGTCTATCCTTCCGCCTGAATGTAACAGGTTTGTTGGGTTATGTTTTTTACAATCTTCAATCATTGAACACTATTCAGTTTCAAGGCTGTGAAAATTTCAATTGAATTCAGCATTTTTGCTTATTTTCACATTTTCATCCGCTCACACTTTTACATGATTCTGCTATTATGCTTCTATGATGGAGGTCATGGTCGGTCCACATCAGCGCAGAGTGAGATTTTCCATTTTTGTCATTGGATATACAAATTGTCTGGTGAAGAGAGAAATATCTCAACTTCATTGACAGGTGAATGAAATTTTATACAGGTTTCACATTCACTTAAAAATATGTCCTAATACTTTTTGTTTGTTTTAAATGATTTATACCCATTTATCATTAAAATATTTCTTTAAGGATAAATGAGTTGTAAGAACCTCAGTGAGCCTTTACATTTTCATGCAGTGCCTCCATGACATTTTGTATTGGTGCACTAATTGACCAACTACAATCAAAATGTATTACACTCTGTAGCGATTCAAACGATTTACATATTCAAAGAAAACAAAATGAAGAAAACAGAAAGTTCAGTCCAGCTCTGAAGCTTTTCGTTCAGAGTTATAGGTTCTTTCAGGTGTAGGGTCAAAGACTGATGGTTTTTATCCAGAATGGGAATAAGCGGAAATCCAGTGCTGATTAAATTAATTAGTGTTTTGCGGTTGTCGAATCTTTTTCTCCAAAGGATTATGGTCATCAGAGGTCTTCTGTACAAGTTTAATGCTTGTACAGGTCGGTCATTAGGATCGGATCGCCGTCACAAGGGTTCAGTTATCTGGTTGTTCAGGTTAAACAAAAAAAAACCAATCAGGTTCATGTTCAAGCTCAAAGGCAAGAGGAAGTGATGGTGACATATTCACCTCTGTAGGAAGGGGTGTGTACTTCCACACCCTGATTTGTCACCAGCGAGTGTGTCACATGGGTTACAACTCCCATCAGACTGAACTTTACTTAAGTAGTGTAGAAATTAGCAGAAGATATTTGCATACTAAAGATCGAAACTTAAACTGTCACACGATTAACATTATAACTGCTTTAAATTAGCATATCCTTCATGTCATTCCTAGAATGTTACTGTTAGCATTGAGTTCAAATCAGCGCTGTCCCGACGCATAAGGTGTCAGCAAAGATATGAACAGCTGGTTCAGATCAGTAAAAATATTCATTAGAATCCCAAAGGATGATAGGGAATTGATGATTAATAACATTGATTCTGTAATTGTTCTATTAAATTGAAATGAAACTCTTAGACAGTCGGTTCTATTGAGCAAGGCAGCAGGCCTTTCACGAGCCTCTTACTATTCATACGTTGAATAAACAGTCGCCCTGATTGAACTGCCCAAATTAGATGTGAAGTGATCTCGGAAAAACAGTGGCTTTCTTAAAAATCCAAAGTCTAAAACGATGACCGGGCAGTTCTAAAACATATGGAGAAAAGTTTGAGTGGGCAACAGTTAATTCTGGTAGGAGAATAAATGTATTAAAGCTGTAGAAGATGTTTGAGCCCCTGAACTGTTGAGCGTACCACGTTGCTCTGTTTTAATCGAATGCTTATTACATGTTGTGGGCAAGCTGTTCCTCGGCCAAACAGGATTATCAAATCTGTAATTACGTCTAATTTAATGCCTGTTGTGTTCATTTTGTGTACAAATGTGAGAATGTGATACGCTACCGCTGTGCTGTTCTGGTCCTTAACATCTGTAATTTTGCCACTTTTGTAAAAACACCCGACAGCCATTGTTTTGTACTGTAAACAGGGCTTTGGGAGCTTTAAAAACAATATGGACTGATTTGAAAGTGGTCCGGATAATGACCCTGTTGGCCGAGGGAGTCATTTACAGCCAAATTGCTGTTGGGCCTTAGTCCATAATTAGGTCAGAATGCGGATGCTTGTATTGTGATGTTCGCCCATGAGGACCAACAAGCTCCAGTCTGAGTGTTTGGAGTGTATCGGTGTGTGTCAGAATGACTCATTCAGCCCCTCTAGTGCTGTTGAGCCGTGAGGAGAGGAACGACACCAGGAGCTGAGCTCCGTCACAACCTTCGCTCTTATCACAACACGTTTATTACACTGTAATGCAATGTCCTGTTTATGCAGCATTTAGCTACGCATTAGCTCACCCTCTAATCGTCAGCATGGCCACCTCAACTCATTCCACCTCACTCGCCTCCTCTCTCTGTTTCCTACTTCATCACCTCCTTCTTTTTTTCACATCTTGCTGCCTTTCTTTCACGTTTCTCCTCATTGATCATTAGCTGATGTTAGAAGGAGAGAGAGGGGTGCAATTAAGGAGCCAGACTGGTCCGTCAATTCTGCTCAGCGCTGCATGGAGAGCACCAGACCAAGTGATGGCCCTAATAGGGCTTCATACTGTAAACAACACGCACACCTGGACAGCAGCGGGCCCCAGGGACAACCGGGAGACAGGCACTGTCGACAAGTCAGCACCCGCAGCAGATCACTAAAGATGTGGAGTGTATTGGACTTTTGTGACTTATGTTTAATGTATATATTGACTCGGTCTTCTTTAAATTATGAAAAATAAGACGATTTTTTTGGAGTGTACTGACTGTTCTGAGTTTTTCATGACAAAATGAATCTACAGTCACAAGATGGGGGAGAAAAACATGAAGCATATTCCTGACGTGAGGTTCCTTTGGATTTCATAAAGCTTGTTATCGATTAGTTACGACGCAATTAAATCACATTGAATAGTTAAACACAAATGACAAAAACAAAAACTCTCAAGCAGGATCTTAGGATTCTTATTTCACTAAAGTTCATCGGTGGTTCGGACCAGCTGTTAGTCACGTACAAACGGTCGACATATGTAGATATGACTCATTAGATATGACTCAAGAGTCTTTTAATGTTAATTAAGCAGTGACATCATCATCATCATGTTTCCTTTAAAGTAAGCGTTAAACGGTATAAGGTAAATACCTACGGAACGAATGCAGAAGGCTCCCTCTGTAATGTTCTTCTTAAGGTTCTTCCCTCTAGGCGTCGCCGCAGCCGATCATCTCGTTCTGCATATTGATTTGTCTTTGGTTTTACGTCCGATGCCCTTTGGAACATCACCCTTCCCATTTATCCAGGCTTTGGAACGGCGCTGGATGTGAACTGGCTTTTGACCCCTTTGTGGCTGGGTTAAGTCTTCCTGGGTAATGTTATGCATAAATAGGCCTTAATGGTGTAACATCACCTTTATCTTTGATTGTCACATGACAACTTTGGTCTAGAATCTTACCTGGTGTTAAATCCCTCCCTTTGCCAGGACCGCACCGCTCTGGTGATATTCTTTAACCTGTGGTCACATATTTGAAATACTCCCACAAACAGTCTCTAAAGGGGAGTTTTTGGGGCTGAGATGATCAGCACACAAAGCAAACAACTTCTAAGTTTGTCATGTTAAGAGAGTTTGGTAAATACAATTTTAAGTGGTAGATGCAAACCTGACAGAAAACAGATGATTGGGATAAAGATAGAAAAATGTCCTTACATGAGGCTGGGTGTGTATTCTAATGTATTTGTGTGTGTGTGCGTGTGTGTCTGTGTGTGTGTGTGTATTTGCTCCTTATACTGTTTGATTCATGCAGGGGTGACGGCCTTGTCTGCATACTCTTCTTCACTCGGTCTTTGTCTCTCAGCGCTCGTTGGCCCGATGTGAATCTGAGGCTTTAATCGATAAAACTATCAAAACATCTCGGTCGCTGCCCTCTTGTTGACTCTGTGTGTCTCTTGTCTCTCCTCCAGAGAAAGTCAGTATGCTGTCAGCATTGATCGCTCCTTTCAAGTACATAAGCCCCGGGACCAGCAGCACAGAGGACGAGGACAGTTTAAGTAAGCAGCTGCCTCCTCTCTTTCTCTCTGGAAGCTCACTCTGCTAACTCTCTCGGTGGCAGACCGAATATGGAAATGATCCCTCCGTCAGCCACATGATTAATTGATCCGGAAATGAGCTATTTGATTACGCCCGAGCGTCAGCTTTTGTGTTAAAATCTGTATTAGCTTATAAAAAAGTGATCTATTGAATTATTAAATGTAAGTGTTCATGTTCAAAAAGCCATTAGACAGACCGTGTACGAACGCCGGCGTGCATTTCCTCCGCACGCCGGCGAATGTCGGCACTCGATCTCGCACTTCGCTATTAACATTCTTGTGGTGAGATTCGAACACCCTATTTCTGTTTATTTCCCATCAGAGATGCAATACGCCACCGCTACTTCTCCTTAACTGGGTTTGAAGAGCACATCCCAGCTGTTCAGACTTTGCTCTCACAGAGGATAGAAGTGTGAAATAAAGCGGGCCACAGACATTTCATCTTTTTTTGGAACCTCTTCCATTCCATAGGATACCTTCCTTGTTACAAAAAGGATTGATGCTTCTGATTGGGCACAGGGGCCGCTGTTTTCTTTACAACAACATTCAGGACTAACTTGGAGGCTGATTGTAGAATTATTTGGCAGATACTGTTGCCGTTTAAGGAGATTTGTGTTTGGATGTTAAAGCTCTTAAATATAATAGAGTCCTGTTGGCTCGGCTCAGAGAAAAGATTGATGAAAGATCCTCCCTGTCGTTCAGTCAGAATAATTGTGATTGTCAGATAACAATATAAAAGTAAATAACTTTTGAGCTCTTGTGGTGGCTGTAGGTTATGTTTAATACCACTTATTGTGTTTCTGTTATTGCTTTTTATTGCAGGCACCAGCAGTGCGGAGGTGAAGGAAAACCGTAATATTGGTAACTTGGAGGATCACTCCATCGGGCCTGCGGACCGTCAGTCGCTTTTCTACTCAGACTCTGGGAGAGGCGGGAGCTCTGGTCTAAAGAGGAAACGGCCGCTGGAGGAAGACAACAACGGGCACTTGTGTCAACTCCGTCTGATTTATAAAAAACTGTCCTGGACTGAGGCTCCAAAGAATGCTCTGGTGCAGCTCAATGAGCTCCGCCCAGGCCTACAGTACCGCATGGTGTCTCAGACAGGTCCTGTCCATGCTCCTGTCTTCGCCATCGCTGTGGAGGTGAATGGATCGACCTTTGAGGGCACAGGACCCACGAAGAAGAAAGCTAAGATGAGGGCTGCTGAGCTCGCCCTGAAGTCCTTCATCCAGTTCCCTAACGCCCCACAGGCCCACCTGGCCATGGGAAACATCTCAAACCCTTCGGCTGACTTCACCTCGGATCAGGCAGACTTCCCCGACATGCTCTTCAAGGAATTTGAGACTTCGCCATGCTCCGACGGCCTCTCCTTCTGCAAGTCAGCAGCAGAGAGTGAGCTATTATCCAGTGAGCTACTGAGACGTGGAAGGTTGCTTCGCCATACCCTGGACCTGATGGTTCAGGCTCAGGAAAGGCTTGGAGGGATTATTCCGGAGCCAGAGGGCCCCAAGAGCCCCGTGGCCTCGCTCAATGAGCTCCGGCCAGGCTTGCGCTATGCTTGCCTTTCGGAACGAGCAGAAGGCAGACGGCTGCGTAATTTTGTCATGACTGTGCGTGTGGATGGGAGGATATTTGAGGGCTGCGGTCGCAGCAAGAAGTTGGCCAAGAACCAGGCAGCTCAGTGTGCTCTTCAGGCCCTCTTCAACATCAGGACGGCCCCTGATGGGAGGACAGGCCTCAAAGCCAGCAGGAAGAGCTGTCCTCTTTTACCCCAGGTGAGTGCAGACTTGATGCTAAGCTCCTTGGCAGCTACTCCACTTCCTACAGGGGCCTGTAATGACCAAAACAGTGGGCATGCTGTAAAAAGCCAAACAGCCTTCAACAAGTAATTAAGGAGGGAAAGAGATAGGGGCTTAAAGGGTGGGGGGGGTGAAAAGAAATGGAGTCAGAACTGATAAAGACACGTATAATCAGGCTGACAGCAGGCTGATATTTACTTTCTGACAAAAATATTGCATATATATTGCAGATTCGGATTTGTTTGCATTACCGTTGGCACATTTGCATGTGTTCTTTAAAACTAGTTTTAAATAAACGGTATCTGCTTGTTAGTCGATTTAAAAAGCGAAACACCTATATATGAGGCTAATTATTGTTCTTGTGACCCTGATACCAGAGAAATTCTCCATTACAGCCCAGATAAGTATGTTTTTTTAAAGGTCTTCTGTGTTTGCAGAGCTGTAATTGGGAGAGGTTTATAATTTTGCTAGATCTCCTGTTTCCTCTCGTGTGGCATTGTGCTGTCTACAAATATTAATTCAATCTGCTGCCCAAAGGAGATAGAAAAGCAAAGAGCAAACTAACCAACACACCATCGAGCCCAATCCCACGCTCATTTACCCAAATATGTAAATCGCAATCAGAGCGAGGAAACAAGCTTTTTTTAGAAACTTTGGGAAATTGGAGAGCCTAAAGACATATTTGCTGGATTTGCTGGCACTTGTTGACAGCCATTTAAAACTTAATTTCAGCTGAAGAATATCATCTAAAGTATAACTGCCTGGAGAAGATAGTCATGCTAATTTTCGCTGTTTACTATTGGTGCATAGAGAATAGTCTTATTAAAGAAGCTGTCCAGGTCTGCTGTATTGGAAATTTAAATGTCCTCTCTACTGTCTTGACACAGAAACACAAAAGAATGTGCAAAAATCCAAACATCCCAGCACATCCAGAGTGTCTTTTCCCCTAATTCATCTCCTAAATCCTTCTGTGGTCACGCGTGTCATAGATATGGGGCTTCAGGGCATCCTGTGGGAGATGTGTCGTTTTAACATTCTCATCTTGAGGAAACAAACTGGTGAGAGCGTCCTTCCCCAGAGCGCGGCATCACCCCAACAAACCCGCACGTTTGCCCAGGGAGAAAGTTTTCCTTTTTCTCCCAGCTGCCACGGTGTTTAAAAGGATTTTAAGAGGATTTGCTGCACCCGTTTAGTTCCAGAGAGCACTCACTTGTGGAATTTCTTGAAAGTCAGCCATGCTTTCTGCCGAGCTCCAGCAGTAAATGACAAAAAAGGCCAGATGTATTCATGCAAACACACACGTGAGGGTGTTTGTGGGCGTCGCATGTTCCACGTCTCTCCTGTTACGTAATGCTAATGTGAACCCTCCAGCTCAGATCTCCATGTTCACATGTTAGCTGATGTTCTCGCCAAGCAGCGAGCGCCCGGTCAGGGCTAACTGCAGGGCAGATGTGACGGGTTAATGTAGTGCTGTGCGCCAGCTGTTGCCTGGGGGGATGCAAATGTTCTGGTGGTGTGCCAATTTATGTGTGCCACCTCGGTCATTTCTATTTACCCAGAGTTATTTCTGGCATTACCTGTTGCTGGAGAAAGCTTTGTTGATAATAATAATAATAATAATGATAACATATACTTTATTTATAACTTAGTCATAAGTCATTTAGTATTTAATCCTAATGTTCCACCTGCATTTTCAAACTTCACCTCCCTGCAGCAGAGCATTGATCTAATAGAGTTAAAGGAGCAAAAACCATCAGGAGTGTTCAATCTGAAGTAAATCTGACTCACAACACTGGCCACAACAAAACACAGTTCTTGTTAATATTTGTTATTGAGAGTCATGTGACTACCTCGTAGGTGTTCAAAACTTGAGGATTCAGAGAAAAGGTGCTGGTGAGCCTTTTACTGAACATGTGAAATCTGACGCCAGGTCTGCTGTAGCCTCGTTTCTTCAGTAGCGTCATGTTTCTCACTATGACTATCAGAACTTGTCAACTTGGACTTGAATTTATGTTGTTCTTTTTGACACGATGGCTCAAATGTAGAAAATTACACCCTGTCACGATCATGGTGACAGCAGGCTAAACTAGACATCCCTCGTCCCAACAACTCTCTCCAGCTCATCCTGAGGGATACTGAGGTGCTGCCTGGCTCGATGAGGTTTGTTGTCCTCATGTGGAGTCCAGCCCAGTTGGATATGCCCGGAAGAGAATACAAGAATAGATTAGAAAAACTTTGATAAATTTAGCGCCACAGCAGCTCCAACAATTAAAAGTGAGGCAGTAGTTAGAAAAATAGGATGAAATGAAAAAAAAATAGAAAATATGCAAGATTCACAAAATTATACCCACAATATAAGTATATAAGACTTATAAACATAAATGTATATATGTAATAAAGAAAAATGTGAGTCGATTCATCTGCACCAAATTTTGATTAAATCGTACCAACGGTTAGGAAATTATGTCAAAACAACAGTTTTCCTAAAAAGCTCCCCGTAGTGAGAAAAATATGAACTATTAGGGTAAATCCAAACGTAAACAAGATAGATCTTCTTGAGTCACTTCATATGCACCAAATCTGGACTACATCGGACCAACGGTTCAAAAATTATGGCCCGACTATTTTGGAGATAGAGCTCCCCCTAGTGTCAGAAATAATCAACCAAACTTTCCCAAAATAAAATAGTACATCTTATCTTATCATATCATATCGTAACATATCTGGTCCTGTCTTGTAATATCTTATCTTATCTTATCATAGTTAATCTTGTCTTATCTTATCATATCTTCGCTTTTCTTATTTTATTTTACCTTATCTGATCTTATCTTATCTTATCTAACCTGTTACTGGAAAATAGTCTTGACCCAATGTCGGCTTGTGGAAACCCTCTTCATTAAAAGTTACATTTCTGGGTGAATTTTCTTTATCAATTTTAGTTGTGAGTTTTCATGTCCAACCCCTCATCTGATCGGTTTCCCTGAACAAAGACCACAGGGGGGGACCACCAGGTGATGTCTAATGGGCAGGAAGGACATTGAACTAAGTCGCTGGAATGACCAGCATTAGTCTCTCAAATTGAGAGAATGGTCTCCAGAATCTAGCCCAAAAATCTTGAGTCTCAATTGAGCTGCTTGCTGCTCTTTCATTTATTTTTATTTTTTCACATATATACAGAATAATGCATTAAGAGTATTAAGACATCAGCACCAATGCAAACCCACACATGCAGAGACCCCCCCTGCAGTATTACTTTATTTTCTCCCTCCTACACTCATGTCGATGACTAATAGTCGTCCCAGAGATGAGACATGGGGCCACACTCTGCTTGATGTTAAAGAGCTATTTATGTTCCGGCCAAGACTTCAATTTCTTAATCCTATTTTTAAGCATTATTTATCTTGGGAAATCAAAGGAGAGTCTCGTCTGTCTGCAGAGCTATGTTTGCCTTATATTGAGTTGAGTCTGGCTGAGAGATTCCCAGTACAACCCCAGTCATCTGCATTCATCAGCTCTCTGAGAGCTACTGGGAGTTAAGTTCTGTCCTCTTCTATACGTGGGTTAGGGTAACACATTTTTTCATTACCGAGAAACTACGTAGAATAATAGTATAGTTGCGATAAGAGACTATGGAGCAGGGGGAGAAATCCATATTTGACAGGTTGTAGTCCATCACACGACTCCCACATAAAGATAAATGACTATTCCAATATACAAGTGATACATTTTTCAAGGTAAAATCCACATTTTACTCCTATAACACAGGTTAAAATATTGTCCTTATATCTTTCATTATGTTATTGTTGCTATTTATATGAAAATGTATGAAACTACAAAACACTCAAACCTCCCAAGGTAAGATTATGCCAAACGATAAAAGGTTGGGTCTTTATTATTAATCACTCAGTGGAAAGATGTTCTTTACTCCAGCCCAAAGCACTTGAGTTACCAGAAAACGTCTATGTCCTATTAGAGCCTGAACAGCCAAGTGAGAAAATGCCCAAGTAATCCTGACACCTATTTCACCAAGTGGAATGATTGCCCCTATACTCAGGCCTTGATTGGCCACTTAATCTCCCCTCACCATCACGGAGCTCTGCAGTGTTGCCAAGTCAACTGAGTCGGAGTGTGCGGCGGCGGGAAGGCACAGTCAGCAGGTCCTCGTGAAAGGACGGCGCGGAGGTCAGTGGTCAGAGCGCCACGCTCTGCCACTTTGGATTAAGCTCTATTTGAATAAGGAAATGTGCATGGTGGCACCGTAGAATGAAAATTAGTCATAATGGCGGCGTCCGGAATAGGAGGAATTAAAAAGGTGCAGATGGAATATCTTTCCACTGGCTATTTTACTGGATTTTTTTTATTTTTTTTTAATTTGACCTCATATCCACTGAGATCAGACCTGGCTGTATATTGTCCTTATTACGGTCCAGAATGATTTGATTTAGTAATCTCTAAATGAGAACCATCACAGAGGGAGGAGGATACTGAGTGGCGAGGGGAGTCATTTCCCTGCCTCTGCCGAGGCAAATTGAATATGATTTCAGACACGTGAAGGTGACCCCTGTCAGCCGCTGAGCCCCTCGCAGATTGTTTTCTTTGTCTAATCTCTCCCACTTCTAATCTGTCTCAGTATAAACAGCTGTGACAGGATGATCATTAATTAATATTGCCACAACAAATTAGCGACAGCGATCGCCCGGCCAAGAGCCCTGTCTAAGATAGAACCCCCCCCCCTCCCCAACCAGAGAGGGAGAAGGAGAGGGAGAAGGTGTGAACAACGCATTAGGGAGGAGTTGATTAACAGCTCCGGGGACTCAGATAGTGATACAGCCTCAGCATGTGGACGGTGACTCGGACACATACACACATAGTGACAGACTGAACCACCAGGGTCAGCTGGGATTATCACCATCACTGGTGTCTGTAAACAGAGCGATAAAACATCAGTGGCATCGTCATCATCATCTCTGACAAACAGCAAGTGTTTCTTAGAATAATAATAATAAATAATAATGCATTTAATTTATAATGCACTTTACATTTGGATCAAATCTGAAAGAATAGCTTTATTGTCATTGTTTTAAAAACAACGAAACACTGTTTGGCAGCTCTAAGTAAGGTAAACATACAATCAAACACCGAAAATAGCAGATTCAGGCAAATGGGAGTAGAAGTACATCTAGAATCAACCAAAACTTAAAATTACAGCACTCAGAGAACTTTACAAGAAAAATTAAAGGTTTCTATATTTCAAGCAGTTAAAACAAAAAAAAGTATTTGGTCGCTTTTTAAAACATTTTATTTAATCCTCTTCCTCAGTGAATGAGTAAATTGTCGTTGTCAACTACATGGTTCAAATACCACCATTGATTATTGAACCCAAACATCTGCTTGAATGAACTTGAACTTGAACTCATGGAAAGTATTTGAGCATGATTTAAATGTTTTTTCTTTTGAATTTTTATAATTTAGCAATAATCTCTGTCTACCTTAATTACCTCGGGTTGGGTCAATAAAACACATGGAGGTTGATTCATCTTAGTTACTTGGATTTGTTGCAGTATAACGTTTTAGGGTGAACGCCACTTAGTTACTTACATACTCAAATGAGTTCAATGTATTTGGGTTGATTCGATTTAGTTACCTGGATTCCTTTCAACGTGATTTATGTGGGTTGATTTCACTTTGTGACTTTGTGACTGATTATTCATTCATTCACTCATTATTCGTGATGGCTTATCGTGTTCAGGGTCGCGGGGCCTGGAGCCTATCCCAGCTGACATTGAGAGGTGGGAATCAGTTCAACGTCATTTATTTGGGTTAATTCCACTTAGAGACTTGGATTATTTCTAACGTAATTTTTTTGGGTTGATTCAATTTAGCATCTTGAATCAGTTCAAACATAGTTTATTAGGGTCGATTCCCATTTAGTTCCAATGTAAGTTATTTGGGTTTTTTTCAATTTAGTCCCTTGGATTGTGTCCAACATAATTTATTAAAATTGATTCGACTCAACAAAGCGGGAAAACGTTATTGTTAGGGTGGACTTGGGAAAGTTAGTGTGATTGGTTACAACTTGCTACGTTGTACCACATATATGATAATATGTGACAAATAAAGGCTTTGTACTTTCCAGCATCAGAAATTTAAATTCAGCTTACATAAAAAAAACAAGAAAAATGTGAAAACTAGAACAAATGAGTTAATGTCAACTTGATCGAGTCTTGTAAAGTTAAGTTGTTGAATTGCATGCCAGTCCTACATGATGTAATCACTCTTCCTTGCAGACATGCAAATATTTCATACAAAATAAATGTTTTGTCCTAGTGAATGTAACCCCAAGCCAATTAATTGTTTGTTGAGTGTATCCTCCAGCACAACAACAAACAATAATGTCACTAAGAATGAACGGGGCGTTGAGTGGGTTGCATCTGTACTTCTGTACAAGAACTGTTTCTACTCACAACAATCAAATATTGTTGTGTATCCTTTACTTATGTAGACACTTTTGTTTGTTTTAATTAGTTCCGCCTCCATGGTTACAGGTTGACCTCCGATTCATCCGGTGGTCGTGTTAGTTTTCTTAAACAGCTCTCATATTCTTTTTTTTCTTTTTTTTATGAAACTCAACAACCAAGAACTCAAGCAGTTTCTTCTTCGACTGTTTCCTATGTTTTATTTCCATGGTTACAAGTTAATCTTAAGCTCATTCTGTTAATTACTCAATATTATTCCCACTTAAAATCGTTTCTATGTTGTTTCATCAAACGTTGATTATATATATATATCTCCCGTCTCCTGGAGAGGTGCCTTCTGACATTTAGAGAAATTTAAGCATTTTTTTTTTTTTTTTTAAGGGGGTGTAGAGAGTTTCCAATTCCTTTGGTCTGCCGAACGTACCTGTATAGCTGGTTATGGACTTTTCACATCTACTCACAGACTGCAGCACACAGTTCAGTTAGAAATCAATCATGCTTTTGAATGTGAGCTCCTCATAATCGCTGTTCATTTCTACAATTGTCTTTATTCCATGAAATACACCCATGTAAATGAATCCTGTCTATTTCACGCCTGTTAAATTGCAATATTTCTCTGCATTTCATATGCAGAAATACAGAGAAAAACATGTTATATTCAGAACATTTATAATATATACATATATATATATTTTATATTTTTGTACATATTTAATTTATAAAGATACATTAAATTCGGGCTACACGATCAATCATAAAAAGCTTGTGAGTTCGATTCGGATGTATGTCAGATCTCTTTTCTACAGTACGGTGATTCTCCAGCATTTTGATTTATAACGTGAGCTGCAGAAAAACTCGGAAGCTTAGGCCCAGTGTGGTCCCTCTGGTACCTCTGCAGATTGTGGGAGTTTCTACGTGTTAAAATCAGATTAAAAGCTTGCCTAAGCTCAGCGATAAGCTAAACTAGCTAACTACGAAGTCTGCTAAGTAGCATGAGAGCTAACTTCACGTATCACAAGCAGATACAGGAGTGGTAGTCCCTTATCACTCCTTAACTTCTTCTACGTGTTCCGGTCGGTTACTTTTCTAGCGGTACATTCTCATGTAGTAGCCACGCTTTAACCACGCAAGGACTTAAAGAAAAACAAGTTTTTGGTTAAGTTTAATATGCTCAAAAAACTACATGGAACCTGGATGGTGTTTGGTCTAGTTCTGGATGTAGAGTCTAATGAAGCAGTTCGTCAATGACTCCAGTTTATGTTTATTAAAAACGCGTCTGTTTTACTTAAAACATCGGCCAAAAGGGCATAAAGCCAAAAATAGACGCTTTTTAGAGTTGTTTACTCTGCCGACATGAGTAATCAGTAAATACACTTGGACTGTAGGTTGAAAAGTAAATAGACGAGCGGTAACCATAGTAACAACAACTGTGTGACGGCGTAGAAATACAAAACAAATAGTGTTAACTGTGACAGACACAGTTCACGGTTCACACATGAAAACCGAAAGATCTGCATGATTCAGGCCGGGATCAGTCAGGAGTCTCCTGGACTTGGTCGGGCTTGGACATAAATATGTACCCGGCCACGTTCGAGTGCGCGTTATCACCCTTCAGATACTCCTGGAGGATAACAAGGCATTCCCAAGCTTGATGAGATAAGTCATCCCACCAGCATGTTCATCAAACATTCCCTTGTTACTTTAGTGTTGCCAAAATCGGCAATCCCGTCTCACTGACAAAAAAGCGGCAGAAGCTCTGGACACGCAAAGAATTTATACTACACACTAAAGGATAAACTGATGACCGTTGTGAGTAAATGTATAGATATAAATAGGCTAAGAGGAGGATTATTCAAGAAATACTGTGTCTATGAATAATGAGATGAATGATGAAGTCTAGACCAGAGTAAAATATTATCATGACTGAAAAATAGCTTGGACTCATATGCACCATTTATAATAAACTACATATACTTCATACGTATATATCGTTGGAAGATTTTCTTGTATTTTCTAAATTAATCCTAGAGTGAAGATGGATGAGAGTGATACAATCATCCCTTATGTACATCCATAAAGTATCTCATTACAATTTGTCCCTCAGTCATAATTTAAAGGAAAAGCCACTGTGTGTGCCCGACTGTCAGTCTGCCCTTTAAGCAGCCACTTACCTCATTATGTGGTATTTAAAGAAGGAGAAGCCTGAGAGAGCAGAGATTTGTGTGTGAAATTACCCAACAATAATGCTTCTCTGTCTGAATGGGAGCTCCCTGTACATGAAAGGTTAGAATCATCCTCTTTATAATATGTATGCAAAATATGACCTATGAGGCTGTTCAATCTAACGCGGCACGATAGTATGCAGCTTTTCAGGAAAATCCCTTCACACAGAGGAGACAAATAGAGTTGGCGGGGTCAGGTCACCTCACACCTACAGTAAAGCACCTTAATCTGTAATCTATTCCAAAAACGGCTGGTGCTCCTGTCTGCACATCTGCTCTACTGTATCCTACAGATTCGTCACTGCTTGTCAGTTCCCCATTCCTCCCTTTACCGCTCTCTCCATCCTCCTTTCCCCTCTGCAGCCCACACGCTGTCAGCCAGAGCACTGCTATAATCATTTCTGAAGAACCTCTCACACTTCATTAAAAAGCATAATCAAGTTCATTACAATTTCATAGGCGTTCAGGTACCAAATGGCTTCCGATAAATCAGGGCTATTGGTCCTGTGTGGCTAGCATGTGTAGGTTTATCTCTGACTCTCAGGCAGGAGGGAAGGGAGGAGGAGTGAGGAGAGGAGAGGTCTGGATGTCTGACCTTTAAATGACCTTCCAGCCTGGGGCAATGGACCATTCTGTCATACACACTGAATAGAGATGTGCACACCCAAATCAGCTTGTATGACGGCTGACAGCTGAGATCAGACCACTCATGAAAGCAGCACAGTGACACACAGGAAACCTCTCAGCAGATGAGGCACCAGCCCACGTTTTAGTGCTTCATGTCCAACTGTTCTTTTATTACAAAGTGTATTAGGAAGAACAAGATGGTAGAAAATATAGATGTCTTTTTCAACTGATCGAAGCTTTGCTGCCAACTCTGCAGTCTCCGCCCTCAACGAGAAACTCACTTTTGCAAAACATTGACCAGTAACGATCGGGGTTAGAGCGAACTGTTCGAGCTAACAACAGAGTTTTGGAAAATATCTTACAGCAGCATCTTTCGAGCTCAGTGTGAAGCGGCTGGAACGAGAGGCCGCATCTCCAAGCCGAGGTTCTCTGCCTGGAAACGGCAGACCGTCCCCGAAGGATCTTAAGTATCTTGGCGTCTTATTCTCCAGTGATTGGAAAAAGCAATGATAATGGTGTTTTATCGGTCCGTTTTGGTGAAGGGAGCTAACTCATAAGGCAAAGATGTTAATTTACTGGTTCCAACCCTCACCCATAGTTATGAGCTCTGGGGGGCTCATGTGGGGAGAACCAGAACTCGCTGGATTGACTGTATCTCAGCTGTTATGAGAACGCCTCAGATCACCCCAGGACAAGCTGGAGAGTGTTGCTGGTGAGTGACATTTGGAATACCCTTCTTGGTCCGCTGCCAGTGCGACACAACCCCAGAACTGAAAAAGCTTTGAACACACATCTTGTGATGTACCTGGACACATGATCAGTGATGCTTCCTGGGCTCACTGGGTGATTCTGGCATTTCGAAAATCACAGGGAACCCAGTCGGATTGATCAAGCCCAGCTTGTGTGGGTAGCACTACCTAACCCACGGCTCGCCTCTCATGATCCACTACCAACCTTGAGGCAACTTTTGCTGCTTCATTGGCCGACTTAATGGCCCAATGAATACTGGCCCCTGTGATGCCTTGAGTTTCATTCAAACATCTGTATCCCACCTCAGTGGGCTCACACCTGGCACAACACCCATTGTGTTAACAGTCTTCCACCAGCTCAGTGTACTTCACCCTCTCCCTTTGTTGGCCTCCTCGATAAGGTTCTTCCAAAAAATAACCTGTTGCTAGTTCGGTGCTGGTGATAGTTCCCAGTGCTAAGTTGGTTCAACTCACGCACCTCCTAAGAACCTGTTTGCTATTCCATTGGCAAGGCAATCAAATCAGAGCCACGCGATTACGTCACCGTATAACACAATCGGCTCTGGACTCTAGACCTGCAAAGAGTTGATGCAGGTCTGGCACCAGTTTTGAGAGCAAAACTGGTGCTAAGTCAGGCTCTGGCTCCAAACTACTCTGGTCCTGCAGGCGAAAGGATTCCACCTGACTGTTAAATCTTGTTCTTGCAGAGGATAGACGGTTCATGTTTTGGTGTGCTCTCGCCGCGCAGTACATCCATTCCAGTTTTAGAAATTGAGAGAATAACCTGTATAAATAGAAACGAAAAATTTAAGTATTTATGACGATTGACAAAGTTGACGAGTTAGGAGGCCATAAATTTAATAATCTAACTTGCTAAACTAACTGAGTATTTGAATCATCAAAAGGTCAGTTGATTTATTGTTATTAGTTAGTCAACAGTAACTTAATTAAATTTTAGTTTAAAGGTACAAAGGGAAGATCCTGAAAAAAAAAAAAGAATTTTAATATTCTAAATGTATCTAATGTATGTTCAAAGTCCCGAGAAGGACATTCAAATTTATTTCTTCTCCTTCTGAATTTATCCATTTATTTTATGTATTTATTTTTTGTTACTCTTTTTTTTACAAGAACTTAATGGAAACTTAATAAAAGTTTAAACATTCAAAGGAAACGTTTACGTTTAAATGCATATATAGACTTAACAAAATTTTGATGTTCCTAAATGCAGACAATAATAAGTGTAAATGGAGGGAAATGATTGATACCTTTTTGTTTGACTTATTCATTGTGTTATCTAAGTATATTTGTACATATATATATAGATACATATGTACGTACGGATATACGCGTTATATGTGTATATTTCCTTTGGTATATGTACGCATGCATGTATGAGTATATACATGGATACTGCTTGTGTTGTACCCACCGTCACTGGGTGTGGATTTAAAAGGAAATATTGGTGAGATTATTGATTGCTGAACTGAATGCTAAATAAAAGTCAATTAGAAGTCTCAACACATTCAAAATACAATTTTAATTGATATAGTATTTTAAAGGATATATCATTAAATATGCAGTTAAGCTGTATGATATTAAAAAATATTAAAATAAACACATACGACTTTTTTTTTCCAAAACCAGATATTGAGTTGAAATAAATATCCTGCCTTTGGAATGTAGGTGGAAAGACCATTTTTGGATTGTTTGGGACCCATCAAGGTATTTTAATTACCGATTGTTCAAACACAGACGTCATCGGTGCAGAAATAAATGGACACCATAAACTCAGCAGAAAACCGTCGGTCTTGAGTGTTTTTCCACCGCTGCATTTTTTAATTATCTATCCATTCACTGCTTTCACAAAAAATACAGAAATCCAATTTATAGAAAATAAAACACAATATTCTGTTTCCTGGATGAAAACATTTTTTTAAATATTTTTTCATGGTTTTTCAGAAGCACCAATGAAAACAATTTTCACGATTTATTAAACTGCAGATTTTTTATCATAATTAATGACTTCAGCTGGAAATTTTCCAAATCTATTAAAAATTCCTCATAATGAATTAAAAGCCTAAATAGCCGTTGTCTTTACATTAATTATTTTATCCAACCAACAGTCCAAAGACTTCGCATTTACTGTGTTATAAAAAGATAAAGAAAACTTTTGTGAGGAATTATTTCAAGCTCAGCTCTCTATTTTCCCTTTTCCACCGAGCTGTTTCCAGGGCTTTCCAGCGAGCTGGTTCCAGAGCCAGAGCCTGACTTAGCACCAGTTCTTTGCTTTTCAACAGCATAAGCTTATAAACTAGCAATAATATATTTTAATTTTTTTTTTTTTATTTAACAAAAGTTGCTTTTTTATCGGCTCTGGATCTGAATGCGGGCTTGCAAAGCCAGGAAGAGCACGTGCGTGGAGACGATGAGCTCCTCCATCTTCATCGTTGTGCTTGAGTACGGCGTGAGCGTTGCTGGGTAATCAGTGACGTACTGACGTTATAAGGTGACGTAACGGCAAACAGGTTCTCAGGAGCGGCGGCAGTTGAGCCAACTAAGCCCCTCGTACTAGTACCAGTACCAAACTAACACCATGTTCTTTTTGGTGGAAAAGGGGTATATGTCACACAGAACCAGAACCAGAACAAGACCCTCAGTAAGTCACCACATCATCACAGGAATGACACGTACAGATAAAAGACCGAATATGCTCACATTTACACCTACAAGCAATTCAGAGTGACCAATTCACCTCTACTACATTTTTTTCGGGGCGCCAACAGGGTGAGAATTCAAAATCACGCACGGAAAAGCTTCATGTCACCAGGTACATTTGAATACAGATCATTCTGTGCTGTGCAAATCATAACACCAACCCGCTGTCCTAACTTTTGTTTCTTTTCACTGCATCCAACCACGATAAAGCCTCTGTCATGGGACATTAAGAAGAAAGCTAAAAACGTTTATGCAATGAGCTTAAATGTATTAATATGGGTATTATTATTCTATTTATCAAATAAAAAAAATATCCTAGATTCAGGTTAAGAGGTTTCTAGGATACCAGAGTTGTGTTGCTGTTTGAATGTGTCCTAACTTTATCACAAACATCTCAGCTGATAAATCTTGAGTGAATAACTGCATTTAACTATTAACTATAACTATTGTATTATATTCCAAATATGAGCCATGTCTCTGCTGCTCAGACACACATCCCCTGACAGTGACAGTCCCTCTTCACCTTCTCACAGGCCTGACTGATCACATGGACCCACTCGCCCTCCCAAACCGCTGTAGATGTTTTCCCAGGGGTCTCCTCCCCTCCCTCCAGTAGTTGGCCGAACATGCCCTGTGTTGTCGACATGCTCTGCTGGGCTGAGGGATGGAATATGAGGAGGGGAGGGTTTTTTTAAGGCCTTTTGCAGCAGTCTGGTTCTACCTGCATCGATTCAGGCTGGTTCATTAAAAGCTCAACCACATCTGAGAGACAACAATGTCTTCAAAATGAATTTCATAAACAACATAGGAAGGAAACTCTGTGTGGACGCTCGTGTCTGATAAATGTGCTTTCCACATCAGCAGAAACCTTTACGAAGATGATGTTTTTATTTAAAGTAGGCCTTTAAGATGTTGAATTAGGGTGATTTATACCTGGCACCTCGTCCTGGGTGTGCCCCGCCTCTCGCTCAATGTCAGCTGGGATAGGCTCCAGACCCCGCGACCCTGAACAGGATATGTAGGTTTAGGATAATGAATGAATGAATATCAAACAGAATGCAACGGACCGCCTCATAGTACATGTAGTACTCCGGCTAATGAATGTCTGTCTGTTTTTTTCCAATAAATGCCTCTGACTGTCGCTGTGGTTTAGTGGAACTGGAAAATCCTCCTTTTGGTGTCGGCTGTGTCTCAACATCGCCCTCTGTGTCTCCAGCCTCCATTACTTTATAAGCCACCATTAATACATCCTATAAACCCAGCCTAAGAACATTTAGGTATTAATAGATAGTTATAGAGTGATTTTTTTCTCTATAATTGAAAACCTTTACATATAATATAAACAACTAAGATCAATTATTCCAACCAGTTGATCTTTCTTTCTACTCCAGCTTCTAACCGAAGACTTAAATATTAAAAATGATGTAAAATGTGATACACACTAAAAAAAACAGTGAAGGATATACAGAACGTAAACTGGCTGTAAATACAAACCAAAGTGAACTACGAATGACACAATCATTTAGTTTAATTCCATTTGATGTGCTTTTGCAGGTTTAAATTATTTTTTTTCTCAAATATAGTGCTTTCCTGCATTAAGATGTCAAAACATATGAACCGCCAATTAAAACACGCATATAGAACAGTAACACATTTGTTACTATATTCTATAGACAAGTGAAGGCTGTTCTGACCGTAGATAATTGTGAATAAAGTTTTTTTACTGTATATAGTGTTTACAGTACCACTCTGACGGCGAAGAATTTACCTTTTCTTTCCTGCTGTGCAGTTGCTACCAGCCGCGGCCATAGTGGAGGGGGAGGGTTCATAAGATCTTACAAGATTGTGAAAATGGAGGCCAAGGTTACAAAGGAGCAAAGCAGCTCATCTTTAAAACAAAGTTTTGATTTGGCATGAAAGGTAAATAGACTCTTGATGTAGAGTCTATTACTATATATGTAATAGATTATCCAAAAATATCTCAAAATACATGAGATGAATCCATCCATTCTGAGGGGGTTGAATTGCTGGATTATTTCTGTGGATCTAGAAATGATCTGGCCCATAACCTCTGGAAAACAATTATTCAATTGATTTATTTTTCTAGTACTGGGGGCAGCTGTAGCTCAGGAGGTAGAGTGGTCGTCCACTTATCAGACGGCCGCTGGTTCAAAGGGTCCTCGAACGAGAAACTGACCCCGAGTGGCCCTGAAGTGTGCATGATGGAGTGAATTTTAATCACTCCTGATGAGCAGGTGGCGCCTTGCATTGCAGCCTCTCTCACCACCGTATGAAAGTTTGTGTGAACGAGTGAATGTTGGCTCAACCGCTCGCTATGAGTGGTCAACAAGACTAAAGAAAAGAACGCCACAGAAGTACAGTCCATTTTCAGGCCATGTACTTACGGTTTGTGCGTTTTACCAAGCTTGTCTGACTGTTTACACGATTTTCCAATCTTGTTGCTAAGTTAAGCTAACTTGGCTGCCAGCTGCAACCTGACATTCTGCGCACAGATCGGAGGATGGTATAAGTGCAAACATTTTCAAATAGTTTTTGGAGGTTATGAAAATAAATCATTTAAGGATGTTATATTAAGAGTGCACATATTTGGAATAATCTGCCTGAGTCTCCAAACGATCCACATTGCAGCATCCCTGCATACAGACCAGCATGAAAATTACTCATGTGAGCATAATTAGTGGAACACTGGGAATAAATATAACGACAGCAATACATTTATATGCCTTAATTTCCCCCAGAGAAGGTATAAAAAAAGGCAAAACATCTGTTACCTCTGTCCTGCCCTCGGGGACTGTGCCTTGCCTCCCTTGGGGGAAACAAAATGGCAGAGGCTGGAACAAGGTGTATGTAGGTGGGGGTGTGTGTGTAGAGGAGGAGCGGTGGAAACCAGGCTGGCCGGGGGAGGGATGAGAGGCTGGCGGTGTGTTTGGAGCGAGGGAGGTGAGGATGGATGGAGAGCAGTGTGGGGAAAGAGAGGAAAACCTCAGCGGAACAAAAGACCTTCAGGATTAATTAGGCGTCAGATTGGTTGCAGGGCACATGTGTGTGTGTGTGTGTGGGGGGGGTGGTAAGAGATATAGAGGGGGAGAAAGAAAGAGTTTAGCATTCTGGGAAGAGCTCATGTCCTCAGCCTTCATATTTCAGCCTGCCTGCCCATGAGTATACAAGAGGCAGCTAGTTAAGGGCTGTGCGCTGCCTGGAACCAGTGTCCGCTGAGTTATGGATGGAGCGCCGTCCACCTCCTCATGTATTTTTATGTTCTCCCCCGGGGGCAATGAGCGAACAGAGGTCATATATGTACCGACTAATGTTAACACAATGGTTTGTCAGACCCTGTTTTAGGGTTCTCCGCTGATACTCTGTAAATGTGATAAGGCGTGTATGAATGTGTGTGTATTTGTGGGATTGCGGGGAAATAGCTGCTTCATTTCACGGTATTCCATCTTTGCACCAGCATTTCTCCTTGTGTGAGTTCCCCTTTGCAAGAACCCGGCCCTGCCAAATTACAGGAGCATGAATGCACGATAAGAATGCAGCTGAACTATTACTGAAAGTGTTACTCTCTCTGTTTGTTGTTGTTGGTTCAGCGGCTATTTCTTCTTCATCAGTAAGATAACCACTATGGGGGCTGGACAGGAATGTGTAACTCTGCAAATCAAAAGAATCCATTTATCCATCTATCAATTTTCTTCAACTAATGGTATTCGGGTCGCTGTGGAAGCAGGCTAAGACGGGTATTACAGACGTCCCTCACCCCAGCAACACTGCCCAGCTCTTGCTGGGGGATCCAAAGTCTTTGCCAGGTTAAATGAGATATAAAGTCTCTCCAGTGATTTCTGGGTCCAATCCCGGGTCTCCTCCCTGTTAGACGTTCCTGGAAAACCTTCAATGAGAGCCACCTGAGACAACTTGTGATCTCTTTCTGGATGTGTGAACTCCTCACCTTACCTCAATGGCTGAGTCCAGCCACCCTACGAAGGAGGTCTTTTCAGTCGCATGTATCCTTCACCTGTTTCCTTTTGTCACTACCGTGAGCTCATGACCATAGATGAAGGTTGGAACGTAAATGGACCGGTAAATTAAGAGCCTTGCCTTATGACTCCACTCTCCCTTCAACACAAAGGGACTGATAGAACGCGCACTGAACCACCTTGTCCATCTCATGGTCCGCGTTCCCATCACAGGAGAGCAAGACATCAAGATACTTAAACGCCTTCAACTTTGTGTCAAAAGAAAAAGGTCCTCAAAAAGATGTACCAAACATAAAATAAGCCTCATAAGGTCAAAACCCAAACAGCATGTCAGCGATATAACTTTAGACTGAGCCATGAGGATCACTAAAAGTAAAAAGTAAAATCTTGTATCTGGTGAAGAGAGGCTAAACGGGGCCGACGTTATTCTGCCTAGTCTGCATAGGTTCAAAGGCGAGCAGCTGCGTTTTGCCTTTATGTATTAATAAAATGCTCAGAGGGTCAAAACTTTAGAGACATTGTCTCTGGAAGCAAGAATTTCACGATGTGAGGTCAAAGAGTGTCTTCTCCTGTTCCGGCCTCGACCTGCAGGTAGAAACCGTGCCTTCTAATCTCTGTCACTCTAGGCCACCACTAGTAGATGGGGTTATCTCAGACGGACACACGTGTAGGATAATGCAAATATTCCTTTTAGGGGACGCAGGGATTTCTTCTTTAACAATTAGATGCATAAAAAATGAATTGCTGATTCAGGTCACAGGCGTCACCTTTAAATTTAAGAGGCAGACCTGAAGCTGCCTTTTAATACCGTCTCCGTTGTCATTGTCACAGAGGAGTGTTTCTAGAGCGACCTTTCATGGCTTTTCCTCCCCTCCGATACAGGAAGTGCTGAACTCTGCATACAGATGACAGGCAGCGCTGCCATGAGTCATAATATCTTCGCCCGACGCTGTGTCTCAGCAGATCAAATAAGAGCCATTCTGGAGGGCAAATCATGCCCTCTGAAGATTTGTTCCAATCATCCACACCTTCTCAGACGTGGCTCACATGTTCAGCTCACAGATATCCCAGCAGCGTGAACTTTAGAACAAAGTCTTCCTGCGAGATGGGCTGATTATCCATTCGATTGGCTTCACAGAGGAGCGATAACGCTTTGGCAGATTTGTGTTGTATGGAGACAGATTCTGCAGCTCACAGCACGAACAGTTATCGTATGTTTTAGGCAGAGGCTGAAAGTAAAAGTTTTCAGTCCAAGTCACTTTAAAGCTTTTAGAAAAGTTGGAATTAGCTCAGTGCCCTTATCCATCCCATTCTGGTGAGAAGATGATTTACGAATGGCAGTGGTAGACTTTTGATGTAATTTTAGGGTTACTCTAGCACATGGTTTGAGCAGCAAGTACAGAACAAATTCATTCTTTCACTGTCAGGCATCCCAGCAGAACTTCTGGGCCTGTATTGCACACAGCTGCAAACGTTCTGTATGACAAGGAGAGTTTTGAGCATTGAAGGCAAAACAAAACTCAACGTAGTTCAAAACACGTCAAAGGCCTGTGAAGGAGCATCCGTCTGCAGACGTCATTGATATCATTGTTCTTGATATATATGTCTGCAGACCCCCCAACCCAATGAGTCAATGCAGAGCTCCGCCCACTTTGAGTCAGGTTCTGCTTCAGGTTTCTGTCTGTTGAAGGCAGTTTTTTTTTAATCTCCACTGTCTCCATGTTCTTGCTCGTGTTGGAATTGTTGGGTCACTGTAGAATAAAGAGGAGGCTCTAGACCCGTTCTTTTTGGAAAGTGCTTTGAGAGGATATTAGTTGTAATTTGGAGTTAAATAGAAAATTGAATTCAATTGACAAAGAAATCAGTCAATAAAACGCCTTTTTCTGTCACTGCAAAACCCAACATCAGTCCTACTCATGCTATCCACACAACAACGCGTTGGTCAGCTCTCTAACAGCTCTCTACTGCCATGTTTTCATCATTTTGTTCTTTTTACTTTTGGACATTTTGCAGTGTTAGTAAAGGTTAGTATAAACTGCAAAAAACTTAAGTGCTTGAATTTGAGTCAACACTACACCCGCCTATACATTTTATTTCCATCTGATGTCCAAAATGTTGTGCTGCGTGGGTAGCATGCAGCTTTGCGTCACTCTATTCCAAATGAGTTGACTTTACTTGGAAATTGCATGGCGACCCATCAAAGCTCTTACGCGAGGTGGAACGAAACGGACTAAGTTGTATTAACACAGTCCCTAACTGGATGGAGTAAGAGTATTATAGTCTGCATTTGTAAACTTCACTTAAAATAATTAGTTTACAATAAACTAAAGTTGAAAATATTATTTTAGTTAAAAATACAGTAATAAAGCTTAAATATCAAATAATATAGATGTATTTATTACTACATAATGTCGGTATAAGTAATATATTTTATTCTTATTGAATTGAAAATTCTACAGACGCAAAGAAACACATTTTCTATCTTGGTCAGGGTCGCAGGACCCTATCCCAGCAGACATTAGTGAGATGTGGGGTGCACCATGGATAATTCGCCAGTTCATCACAAGCTGATCTGAATTTGGATCGGTCGTCTTCCAATCAGAAGATAGGCAGGTCAGGGTTCGAGCCCTGCAGTCCGCGTTTTGTAGGTTCCTTGAGCAAGACACTGATAATGCAGAGAACAAATTGTGCTACATGGATACTTATATGTGACAAAATGAAGATACTTCTTTCATTTTGCTGGTTTTTGGATTTTATAACCAGTCCGGCGTGTTGGAGAGTTTCCATACTTAAAAGTAAACACTGTCTGCTACTGCACATAACTAAGATGTTCCAACAAAATAAAAAGCATTGTTACATCCTGACACCCGTCAATTATTTCACTTAATGTATGTTTTAATTAAAGAAAAAATATTCAGTGATATTTAGGATCACAAACAGGTTTAATTTATAAGGAATGGATCTATAATTTTATTAACGTAGAATTAGCATTTCATATTTTTTCTAATAATGTTCCACGTAAATACCAAATTAGATGATTACATTTATACAAGCAATATTTTCTTGAATTTGATCAATACTTAATGTTCTTTCTTACATAATATACACATACATTGCACATAAATATTCATACATATATAGATACATTAGGCATATATACATCACATGATAATATATTGTATGTATTATTTAAATATCTAAATCTATCACCACTATCCTGTATTTACACACACAAACATCCCATTTCAATTATCAGTTTAATCATCAGTAAGAAAATAACGAGGCCATCTCACACATTCACGAAACGGTCAACTCTCAGCCCCACGTTATCGGGGCAACCCACGCCGTGGCTAAGCTAAGCTAACACAAACAACCCTACAGCAGCCGTCTGTTATGTGCAGAACATACAGGCCGGCGTCTCAGCGGCTACCTCTCTGGTCTGTTGTTTGTCAGTTCTGCACAGAACTTTATTGCTGGGAGCCTTTTCTCTCTTGGAAGTTTGGCGTCTTGAGTACGCTGCGCTTTCCTGTCCCTATTTGCTGTGCGTGCCTTTGAATCGTCCTCATGGCAGGAGGAGATTGGTTCCACCTGGTCGGATTAGTCCTGTTCAGAGGTGGATCAGGGATTTTTATTTCTTATTCTTTTACTGTGGGATTTTACTGGGGTTTGACTTGACAGTGCTTAACGTGATCATTGCCGATGTAAGTATCGACAGAATCAGACAAGCAACCGACGTTGCTTTGAAAGGAGACCCTGTCTGTACAAAACATCAGAGTTCGGTTAAAATCCAGTCTAGAGGGGGGGTCTGCTGATATGACGACTGAGAATCTCATATTTGGGCTCTTGAACGCTGAAAAGAACATCCAGTGCAATCCTGTATTATTAAAAACCTATAATTCCGCTCTGCTGGTTCTTCAGGTGTTTAATCAAACTGCTTGTACTAAAGGATATCTTTTTTCCAACTTTCCTCTCCACAGTTCAGCAGAGCAGAGTTTTCAGTCTGTTTCACTTTGGCGTCATCGCTTACATTAAAATGTTTCCACACTGCCGACACCCGTCCTCCATCTGCCTGCTCAACCAACAGAAATGAAAGCGGTACTGAGGCCAACGATAGATGAACATATTTCTCTGACGACTCGTCCTTCACTCTTTGACATCCCAACAGTATTTTACGGCTCAGAGATGAAGCGAAAAAAAGATAAACAGCTCGTTAAATGTTCTTATTTTTGCAGAGAAGCTAGACATTCAGTCACCGGATGAACCATCTGATGCGCTGAGCAGTGTGGAGTGTCAGAAGACACAGACCTGAAAACACAACATGCACACACACAAACACAGAAGAGCTGTAGACTTTCCGTTTTCTTCGTCTTTTCGGTTCAATATCGACACTGCCTTCGGTGTCTGCTGCCCTGCAGGAGCTCCAGGTGTGTGTTGTGTGTGTGTGTGTGTGTGTGTGTGTGTGTGCGTGTGTGTGTGTGTGTGTGTGTGTGTGTGTGTGTGTGTGTGTGCACCTCGGCAGAAAGACAAGAAAAGGTGCCAATAGAGATCGCGGGCGTTTGTTAAGAGTCTATCTGCTGACTCTGCAGTAATGGATTGTTATAACATGTTAAAAGAAAAGGGGCAGCAGACTTCCTTACTTACTCTGCCGCGCTCAGACGACTTTCTCACATGGACATTATATCTACGAAAGTCAGGGATGCTTTTGAATCATCATCGCTGCGTCCAACTCCCCCACATCTCCTCCGTGTTAACGCGAAAACACAGAAACTAACAAACTAAACTGTCACGGATCATTGTCACATTTTATACCCACATAGACCGTAGTGCAAGGAAGAACTGAAATGGTTTTGGGATGAGTCGGTAGTTGCTTTATCTCCAGAAGTTTTTTGGGCCATGATTTCTCGATCGTTGGCCTGATTTAGTCCAATTTTGGTGTACATTAATTGACTCAAGGATTTATATATATTATATTTTACATATTTTATACACCGAGGGAGCTTTTTCGCAAAAATACTGTTTACAGACATTACTTCTTAACCATTGGCCCAGTTTAGTATACATTTTGTCCACACGATACAACTCGGGGAGATCTATCTTGTATTTATCGTACTTTGCACTAGTAGTTCATATTTTGCTCATTAGGGGGAGCATTTTTACAAGAAAAACAGATTTTTCGGACATTAGTATCTAATGTTGGTCCGGTTTTTCTCCAAATTTGGTGCAATTAACCAACTCAGGGAGATTTGTCTCCATATGTATTATATTTTATTCTAATAGTTCTTATTTCACTCGCTAGGGGGAGCTTTTTTTTACTGAAAAATATACTGTGTGTACATAACATTTAGTTATTATTTATACAACACAAGTCCTTCGGGACCTTTCGTGGATATACACCTGCCGTGTTTGATGATAGCATAGCTATAGTAAAGTAAGTAATGTCCATGTAACAACCTCTACTGTAATGACTTAACCTGTACAGGTTTGTAGGGTGAATAGTGCGATATCAGCTGATGTCAGGTGAGTGAACAGTACATCACAGTGAACTGTTCATAACTGTTAGATTAGATAAGAGTATATATATATGCTATATTAGATCAGTAACAGCCAATATGAGCCAACTCTGTCATATGGGACTCATGTGAGCGTGTTACTATATGACCTTTAATGGTCTCAGTAAAACCTTCTGAACCAAATGGTTATTACAGGCTGCTGTTATTCTACATCTTTACTTTTTCAACAGGTCCGATTTAGTCATTTGGTGAATATGAAAGAACTCAAGGGGATCTATCTTGTATAGATCATGTTTTTACTTTAATAAGTCATATTTTACTCTCTATTTATGAAAAAATTCTCTCTATTGATGTCTTTTGGACATAACATACTAATCCTTGGTCTGATTCCAAGTCCAAATTCCTAACTCAAAAAGTATTGCATGGATCTTTTTCAAACTTTATACTCCCATAGATCTTTGGCAAGGAAGAACTGGGTTGATTTTGGGAATGGTCAGTTGTTAGTTCTGACTCTTCTGTCAGGGGATATTTGTTAGAAGACACATTCATCAGTGCAAAAAAGAGCAGCGCTGTTTTCCCCAAAGGGCAGGAATAAACTTCTAGCGACTGTCTGCAGGATAAACATTAATTGGGAGAAAAAACCTCACATCTCCAAACTGGAAACTGAAAGGTATCAGTCTCAGATAAATGCATTTAGTCTGCACAGAGCAATTTTTAGGACTTCAAAGGTCAACTCACAGAGTAGCATGTCATCTTGTAGTTATGACTTTAAAACGGCAATCAGTAAAATCTGAAGAGAGATCATCCTAGATCTCAGGCAGGAATTTTATTAAATTAACGGGGCTCCATTCATTCAATGGGTCCAATATGGACTAAATCTGACCAATGCTTGAGAATGGATGTTCCTCATCACACAAGCGTCTGCCTGGGTATAACATTTGAAAATGATCTACTAAATCGTTTTTCAATTCTGTTTTTTTTTTTTTTATAAAAAGCTCCCCCTAATGACTAAAAAAGAAGTATTAAAGTAAAACATCATGTAGAGATAAAGATAAAGCTGTTCCAGTTGATTCATATACACCACATTTGGACTAAATTGGACCAACGGTTGAGAAATAATGGCCTGAAAATGATGTTAAAGCATCCCCTAGTGTCAGAAGCTTACAACCGACCTTCCCCAAATCAATCCAGTTGTTCCGGACATTAAGGTCTGTATGGGTCTTAAATTTGAAAATGATCCCTGAAACAGTTTTTGTAATTGTGCTAAAACAAATGTTCTGCGGTGAATGCGGATGTGGAGTCGGTAAAGATGATTTCATAATATCCCTGACGTGATCTAAATAGAAATGTAATCCAAATGTAAAGTGCATTATAAATTAAATGTATTATTATTATTATTATTATTAATAACAAATCACTCGTGTTGGCGCCGAGATCTGGTGACTTGCTGAGGGTTTGCATCACCTCTCGCCCAATTTCAGCTGGGATAGGCTCCAGCCCCTGCTGACCTTGTCAGGATTAGTTACAGGTAATGGATGCAGGGACATCACTGACTAAGCATTAAAAGCAGATGTGAAAAGGTGAGTAGTGATTTGAACATGGAGGGGTCAAGTGAGGTTTAATGTCTGTGGGTGCTCCAGAGGGAGGGCGTAGCTACCCAGAAGGCTCGGTCACCCCTGGTCCAGTGTTTGGCCTTGAGTGGCATTGAGATGAGACTCAATAAACTATTCATATAGACGTCCTCCTGTTGTTAAAAGGAATCCCTTAGTGTCCAAGTATGAGCACCATGCATGAACACAGTCCTTCTCATGCGTTTGCATCTATGCTTAAGGTGTATTTAAAAGGTACAATTTGATTTACTGTTAAGCGTGCTTAATTTTAAAGGAGAACAAATGCTATATTTGAAGGCAGTCAAGATGGCTACCCAGACACAAGTTGAGTGAGGCACTGAGATCCCTCCCTGTCAAAACTTACGGTCAAGTCAAGACAGTTTTATATGTACAACAGCTCTACGCCGACTCTTTATCCAACAAAAACACAACATTTCCACATGAGTAGGAACATGGAGACAGCGGAGAGAGAAATATGCATTTTAATATGCAGCCACATGGAGCTGATGGGCCGAGGGGAGACACAGAATAATTATAATACTAGTGTCAACATACTAGTATCAGCATCAGGCGGGTCGACCAGGGCCACAGCATCAGGACAAGTCATGATTCCAATTATGCTAAAAAGCAGGGAGAAAATTGATTGAAATCTAAGATGATGAACAGAGTCGGAACCTGTCCAGACCACCGCCATTCTTCCTGCCACTTGTCATTGAGGTGCCCAAACCGACACAACATTGACATTTCCCCTTGACCCCTTGTTGACTGTTGATGAATTAGAAAATAGTACCCAGAGCTATGAATCAAATGTCAGCCGTGGCGCTGTGCTGGAACCGTAACAATATCTGATGATGTATGGTCGCCTTCAGGGCCTCCCGGCCGCAGCAGCGCCCACAGACATGACAGAGAATCTGGTCTGCTCTTAGTCACACCAAGAGAGACGACGGATGGATAAATGACTCCTTCAGAAGGAAATGGACTCTCTACAAGGGAAATAAATCCACACAAGAAGCAGTCATAAAAAGTTCTGTCTTCCATCTGGAAACCAAAAGTTTAGCCTTGAGATTGAAGATCTTTCATTAATATTCATTCGTATTCTGCAGGATTCACACAACGAAGCAAAGCATCCTGAAAGATGAGTGATGCATGATGGTACCGGTTTGTAGTATTCCTGCAGTGGTATTAGCAGCACATGGTACCCTTGACAGTACATTATGTCACGGCAGTGGCAGCGCTATAGAGTTTGATTTTTGTGGATTGACTTTTCAGTGAGGTCTGAAAATGACACTCAGGCAGGAAGTGGACAAGTAGAGCAAATACGCCGGACTGGCTCCATTACTGTGGCAATGAAATTCAATGTTGAACACAAGCAGATACATTTAGCTCTGAGGACAAACACATGTCATCCATGTCATTATAACCACCGACAAGTCAAGTGAATGATATTGATTATCTGATCATCATAGCACCTGTGGATTTATACTGAAATTAAGGAATATTGGAACGGGGAAAGGGTCAGTGAGGGCCAAAGGTCAGTGATGTGTGTAGAAAACCATGCTAGTCGCTGTTGTTTGCTCTTACAGAAGAGTTACTGTCGCAGAAACTGCTGAAAAGGTTGAAGTTGGTTCCGTCAGAATGGTGTCAGGACAGACAGTGACACCACAGAGTTGTTCAGGAGTCACATGTGAGTTCCTCACAAAAGAAGTCTGCAGGTTGGTTTGGATACGAGGTACACGAGTCTGACAATGTGAACAAACTTCTGGATAAGACAGTTCATAACATGATGGTATTAAGAGAATTTAACCTGCAGGCATCAAACAGTAGTTTTATTCAGATCAACAGTATTCAGTTTCATAAACCTGATGTTCCGACGACCGTATGTTCGCCAAATATGTTATTGTTAACGCCAGTTAACCCAATAACATCATCCAAATGTATTTATTTTTAAATTCTAAAACAGTCAGATGTATTTATGTATTTATTTATAAAAAAAAATATATATTTTTTTTTTTTATTTATATTTATTTTATTTTTATTTTTTATTATGAAAATATATGGCAAAAAGATACAAATAAAAAAATTATATAAAAATAAAATGAATTCATTTAAAAATAAATTGTATTTATTAAATGAATTATAAAAATGAATTACAAAAACATGGTTGTATTATTAATAAACTACCACATACATACACAAACATTTCTAGGCGTTGATAAGGGGATTCAAACACGTTGTTGGGGGTCCTTCAGCATCTCCTAGCTCGCCCCTGGTGCAGCCTTTGTGTTACGGACGTCTGACAGCACCAGTGTTCCCCCTCGTCTGCGTATCTAATCTCCACGCCAAGGGCAGAGCGGTGCTTGGCAACAGATGCTTATGAACGCCGTTCAAAGGGTGGGTTTGAAGTCCCACTGATTGCCCAGGTCGAGTCTACCGAAAGAGCCACAGCGGTATCTTCAAGAGCAGCAGAGATGGAGGCGCGACTATCGGGTCTGGGCGGAGGCCGGCACTGTTGCCCACTCTTTAGAGGTGGCCACCACAGCCCTTCAAAGGAGCCGTTTTGGATGTTCTGGCTCTTTCAAGACATGAAAGGCAATGATAAATCCTGGCGTCTCCCCAAATATTTTGAAGCCGTCACTGCAGCCTCTCCACACATGGAAAACCAAACCTAGTTTGGTGTTATAATCTCTGGTGTAAAATAGGCAGATTCCAGTAACTCTCTGTGGAGGATTGAGAATCATGATGCCAGAGTGTGATTTTGATTGAAATCTCAACATCACACACATCTGATGTCTCTGAGCACAGCCGCTGAATATTGTTTCATGATCATTATGATTTAGTATCACATGTTTGACTCAGGGTATCATAAGATGCTCTCGATACACAAACAGCATAAACCCTTCCTTAATTAATGGATACATCACCAAGAACCAAGAGCGCTCCAGCACATCAAATGAAAAAGTATTGCAGGAAATCTTTTTAAATATTGAGTGACTGATGTCTTCCTGGAAGTCATCAGTGTTTTGTTTTTTTCGTGTGTTTTTTTTTTAATGTACAAGCTGGAGCAGAGCCTTTCCGTACACCTCCAGCACACAGCTGGAAGAATCCCTCCAAAAAAACCTACAGATGTAAGGAAATAATAAGTATTACACATTTCTTTTTCAAATGAATTACTTTGAAACAGAGAATTCAAGAGAAAGTCTGTGTTATGTGTATTTAGTATATCAAGATGCTGTTTTAATCCGTGCTGGTGGCTTAACAAAGATACTTCTTTTTGGTATTGTTCGGTGTATTCTGTGTTTATAAGCCGTCTGGCGTTTGCTGACAAAACTTAATTAACGTCTGTTAATTTGATGAGCAGAAATTAAACTCTTACGTTCTGCTTAATATTTTCTTTATCGGCCTCTGTGTGTTTATATCCTTCATCACAAACCAACAGACTGAACATAAACATTGAAACAACGAGACACTAAAAAGACAGTGAATACGAGTTGGTTAGAAAACTTTGTTACAGGTTGGGTTCTGGAAGTGTGTCGCTACTGTTCCTTAAATATGAATGCTTTGAATTATTCTTTTAATTCCATGGATGAGGGGACACTTCTGAAATCGTTGTTCCTCTTCAAAACCACTTTGGTAGGTACTAACCACTGCAGAGCAGGAACGCCCAGAAAGATCTACAGTTGAGGAGAAACTTTCCTTTTTTCCTGCTTCTAACATCAAACATCAATTTCAGGACAAAATGTGAACTTGCTGCCTAATATGTCCCACCTTCCCCCTGTACTAATCCCTTCACCTATCAGAGGTTATAATGTTATGGCTGATGATGTCCTCTGAACACCTAATTGTCTTCAGATGATTTCAGCCTAAAATTCTTTATAAGATGTAGATCTGTGCTCCTCGCTGTCTAGGACCAAAAGTGTTCAGGTGTGATATAACTCATTTTCATTTCATGCGAAAAAACAAAAAACATATCAATTCACAAAGATGTAATCCCTGATCAAATAATCCAAACTTTATAAACGGACAGATATGGGTAGGATATACTTTCTCGGTCTCAGCATTAAACCCCGGAGGGAACTGGTGACTTCTGGTGTTTCAGAGACAAGCTGCTGTTGGAGAGCTTCTTACCTCACAATAAATCTGTTAGCTGGATGTTTCAAATCACAACACGTCTTAAACGATTTCTGACGTTCCATCATTTCCTGCAACGCCACGGGATAATCTGTGCGTCCAGTGTTTCTCTGCTGCCTGATGCAGCAGGCCTCGGAGGTCGCTCCCTCGCCGCTCTGTCTCACCAGTCTGAATCATGTGCAGATTAATGGGAGTTGTGTGAACAACCCTCAGGGGCCTCCGGAGCAACTTCCTCCTCCTCCTCCTCGTCCACCTCCATCCTCTTTAGTCAACTGCATACTGTAGATGATAGACTCTCGTTAAATCATCACGCCTGACCCTCTCATTTCATCCATCCAGCGTCTATCCCTCTCTAAGCACCTGCCTCTTCGTCTCCTCCCTCCTCCCTCCTCCCTCCTCCCTCCTCCCCTCTCCCCGTCTTTCTCTCTCTCGGAGGTGGGTCATGTTATCTTTACGCAGGAGTCCCTCTGCTGGCCTTCGGTGCATAATGTATAAAGCCGCTGGTGTGTGTTTTACACTGTGTCTGACATTATTAAGTCGTTTCAGGCATATCGCTGCTTTTATCTCCACCACGGAGGTTAATCAGAGGGGATTCATACCAAAACCACTTAGACGAGCCCTGAACCCTTTTCCTCCCTCCCTCCCTCCTGCTCCTTGATATTTCTCCTGCCTTCTGCATATTTTAAAGACAGGTTCAGCAACAGCAAATCCGCCTATTCGCTTTCTATATAGCTGAGCTGTGAAACAGAAAGGAAAAAAAGATGAATATAATAATTATCTGGCAGTGTGAGGGAATTGTGTATATAGGTTAAATGTATTCCGTGATATATAAAAAAGTACTTCAGTAGAAATGTATAAATGCGGCCTTCATGCGTAGAAAACGTGGCTCTAGTCTGAGTAAACAGTCGCTGTGGGCAAACAACCAAGAAAAGTGGTTAAAACAGTTAATTTTGCTTAAAAATATATATATATCAAACGACAGAAGAGGTTCTAGTATATATCCTAAATATCAAACAAACATATGGTAAACATAAGAAATGTTTTCAATTAAAGCCTTTACCTTCACACATATACGTGATAATACATTTCAAATTCATGTTGAAAAGTAAAAGAACCCTTTTGAGACAAGAACCAGTACAAAGAAACTGTCAGAGTAAATGTAGCATCATTTTATTTATAGTTCCATCATGGCTTAAGACAGGAATTTTTAAATTCTTATGCTAAACTTAAATTATCCGAGCTGAACTGTATCGGCTTAAAACTATAATAATAAATAGCTTGTTTTACAGATTTACAGATTACAGATAGATATAGCTTGAGGTTTCGTGAATGTATGTATGTGTACGTACATAAGTAATATTTACGTGAAACGTAAAGATAAATAGATCATTCAAATATTTTTATAAATATAGATATTTATATACATTTATAATATTTATATCTTCGAAAAGGTCGGACATTATTATGGAATCGCCACCGCCGCTGAAGATCCTTTGTGCTAACTCGATTTGAAAAAAACATTTTCAAATCTTATACCGACATAGTATACGATAATTAAAGTGAAAGGAAGAACTGGTGTGATTTTGGGAATGTTCTATATTTCCAACACTAGGGGGAGCTTTATCTTCCAAAACTTTCAGACATAATTTAAGATAAGATCTTGTGTTTATCGTATTTTACCCATATTCTAATCTAATAGTTCATATTTTACACACTTAAGGGAACTCTCCTATAAAAGATACTACGACACAACCTCAGGTTTAATCTGAGGGGTTCAAACAGAGGGGTTGCTCATCCAACTCAAGGGTTCGGGGATTGGGGGGGTCGACTGGCTCCATTCTTTATATCAGCGATGACTGACTGCAGCTTTTCCTCTGAGCATGTATCACACCTAGAAGTTAACATTTGTAACATTTGGAGAATGTGTGTTTTTAAGACCAGTAGCAGAACCAGTCCAGAGTCCAGTTTCCAGGTTCGATGGAGCCACATATATGAGGGTTCTGATAGTGTCTGTGTTGTCGGAGCTGTCTGTGCTTGTTTGATCAGATGAAGTGAATTTGGACTGATAATGAGTTTTAGAGTCAGTGGCGCCGAACATCTGCGGGTTTGTAGCCATGATTCAGTGACTCCTCTCCGTTCTGGATTCAATGTTGGGCTTTCATTTCCCAAATGAATGTTTGGGATTCAGCTTAAGAGCATTAGAGGCTCTGAGCTGATGTAACCAATCGGGGGACATTTGAAGATAGCTGGGATTTAGGGTTCTGTTTCACAATTTAATCTTGGTTTGTGTGTGACTGTGAATAATTGGACATCAGCTAAAACACCGTATTTTTGTTTGCACATATTAAACCTGGCTGTCAGGCTCAGGGTTCGTGTTTATCATTCATTTTAATGAGGGATGTCATGCGAGTCAAAAAACTAATTGAATAATGATGTGCTTTGTGATTAATTAATGCAAATTTATTGTCATGTCAATATTTGCGGGGGGAAGTATTTTAAATGCGTGATTGCGGTTGTCATTGTTCTATAAGTAAATCTATTAATAGACATTACATACCTTAAAGGTCAACTTATTTTTCTTCTACCATGCAGAACATTTATTTCACTGTTTACAAAGAAAAAAACGAAACCATATCCTAATAACATGTAAAATATGTTCTTTTGTTCTTAACTGCAGTTTTGCAAGAATATAAGAATGAAGAATAACTTACTCCAGGAAGTAATTTTCTGTGTTTGTTATTTTCAAGATGCAGCAACAATAGTTTGGTCATTTGTTTCCTCAAAGATCTCTCACTGTTTTCTGCCTCCATCGTGTTTAAGCTGCGCTGGAAGTATGAGGTCGCAGAGCAACATCAATCAGAGTCATTTCATTTCTATAATTCATTCAGCAAAAATAACGTGTTGCCTCGACAAGCGCCATTTTATATGTCTCATCATTTTCTGAACCGCAACACGCTGAACTACAGGAATTAAGTCCCAGCGGAAAGTCATTTGGGAGAACGTAGCCGCCCTCTTTCCCAGGTGAACTCTTCAGGTGAGACAAAACAGGGACAGAAAAGGGAAAAGTAAAGAAAAAAAGATACAATGTACATTATCAGAACCTCTTTTATATTTGTTGTTGGGGAACCTTTTGACGGTTCACTGCCGATACTTGTATCAATGTAACAGAATCCTGGGAGTATGTGAGGAATACTACGTTTGAAATGGATGAAGATGGAACACAAACGAGGCTTATGACCTTGAGTAACCATCGCTGTAGTTTGTGATACAAGGGTGAGAAAGTTGGAAGAGCTGGTCAAACTCACTGCTGGCCACAGGTTCTAGTAGAACCCGATGAGGCCCGGCCTTCGTAGACTGCAGCAGATTAAGGGCAGACCTTGGTAGGCCGGGCGTGGCCAGAGATTGGGTCACAGCAGTTTGGGTAGATTCCAAACTGTCATTGGTCTTCGTGTATTTGGCTTCACAGTTCCCAGAAGAAGAACTAGACACTGATTCCCACTTCAAGTGGAGAACTGGAAAGAAATAACGATCCACTTCTATGTTTGGCCTCTCCACCAGGAAGCAGTTTCCTTCCTTGAGGTCGCTCATCCACGACTCTGACCTTTGCCACAAGCACCAGGCTCTCCATCTTGGCTTCCCACTTTTCAGGCCTAATGAGGAATCTGTGCGAGAGCTCTGGTTTGCTGTTAGAAACCTGTGGTGCAGCATCTTCCTCCTCCTCCTCCTCCTCCTCATACCCACTGGGAAAGAGGGTTGGTTGAGCTTTGGCAAAGGCAGATCAAATGCACAATCTCGGTCACTCGCTCTCTTTCTCTCTCTCTCTTCGCCTGCTCCTTCATGCGCCTTTGTTCTCGATCGCCAACATCAAGCTCGTAAGTTTCAAAGGGGAAAAAAAATCATTTTTCAGGACGACAGCGGCAGTATGCTGCAGTTCAACTGTCTGATCCAACTGGCAAGGCTCTATTGTTCAGGCAAATACTTTGACACACCAAAAGACTCAGACACACTTAGAGAAATGTGTTTTGCGGGCCATCACACAAGAAAAGGTGGGATGTGGTTAAAGGCAAAGCAGAATGTTTCACAGCATCTAAATTTGTGCATAGTTCACATTTGTTTGCTTTTTGTTATTCCCTTTTCTCTCTGTTGTTTTCAAATGTATGATTTTCTCCAGATCACATAATCTATTCATACTTCTACTCATTTTCCAACCTCCCATGGTACTGAAATTAAAACTGTTGAAGGGTATATGAATATGTGGGTCTCTGGCTGAATTCTAGTATCACTTTTAAAACTCTTGTGGAGAAAATGTGCAGAAAACTAATGAAAAGATAAAACTTAATGTTTGTAATGTTTGTACAATCTATAATTTTGCCTGTTCTTTATTATAGTGATTTTGTATAGGCTTCTCGCCTGGGAGATCTATCTGACATAAAGGACAGTTAATCGTTCTCCCAGTTCTACGGAAGTGCGTTCCATTCACCCAAAAAATATATATATATATATATATATATATATATATATATATTCAGGCACTTTTTCTCTATTCAAGAGATAAGATTTTGTAATCAAAGTTATTTAGGAGACGTATGGATGGATGTTTTGTATCTTGTTTCCTGTTATCTTGAGCAGGATGAGTATTCTGATGCTCATCCAAACTGCCATATTAAATAATACATAAACTTCTCCGTCGCTCAAGAAGAACGACTCTGTCACTGGTTGTTTAGATTTCCGTGACGTCACTCAGCGCCTGCGAAATAACGTGCATCTGTCTGAGGTCAGGATTAAACGTAACTTCTACCTTCATCCCCACATTTATAAATGTCTCATCATTTTCAGAAAGTGAGAAAAAATATTTGTCGCTTCTCAATCCGGGATGCTGGATATGTATTGAATAGAGTATTGAAGTAAAGGAAACTCTACTCTCTTGTGAAACTGATCTGGAGGACAGAGAGAAGCAGTGATAAGAGTGATGATGATGATGATGATGCAGCCATGTGCGTCTCATGGAGAACAAACCCAAGGGAACTTTTCAGAAGCACTTAAACGCAACATTTCCATCAAATATGTAGATATCCATCTTCAAAGGCCTCATGCTCCGTGGTAGGAGCGGGACAGGGAATGCGAGGCGTGGGAAGGTGGTGGTGTCAGCATGGAGTTATCTAGGCCAAGGGCGCACACTATTTATTACTCGGGAGAAAGAATTGTTAAATAGGCCCACCTCTATAAAGAAATATAAGACATGGCCCTGTTTTTATAATGCCTGGTCCGCTCTGCAGGCGGGTGATAAGGTGGTGGGGGGGTGGGAGAAAGCTTGTGTGTTGTCCTTGTGTGATGTAAAATCTATCCACTCACACACACACACACACACACACTCAACATGGATGTCTCAGTTTTACCCTCAACAACTTGAAGCATATGGAGAGAGTTATGGACGTCTTCATTTTCCTTTGGGGCATTCATGCTAAACAATAAATTATGCGATAGAGCCCTCTTTTTCTGCAATACACACACAACCCACACACACACACACACACACATACATACACATACCCTTATATCATCACCCCTAACAGAATGCACAGACTTCTAGGTCAGGCAGCAGCAGAGGAAAATTTCTGCGTTGACATTTTGTTTCTGGCACAATATTGACTTCAGAGGGACGGCAGCAGGAGGATTGCTGGTGACATTCCACATTACCTTGGAGATAGATGCGGAAGTGTGGAGGTGCACAAACAGATGAGGAGGGGAGAGGAGGGAGGACGAAGCAGGGAGGAAGACCGAGATGTGTATGAACAGATTGACACATAATATATATAGAACTATAGTACTATATAGAACTATATATATAGAACTATAGTACTATATAGAACTATATATATAGAAGCTACTTGTCATAATGATTTTTACTCTTTTACTTTTTAATGTCCCTATTGTTGTAGTTTTTTTGTTTCCATTGGTAATCCATTCACCAATTCTAATGCTTTGGTAACATGTCTTGTGTTAATTTCATAAAGTTCCGACCGAATTGCTTGGGTAAATATACTGAATTTTATAAAAACAATTATAATAATAATACAATGTTAAAAAAGTAGTAAAATATTTCAACTTTATTGTAAGCCTTAGAATTGTTGTATATTTTAGAAAAAGGAAATCTATAGAAAAGAATTAAGCTAATTATTTTCAAAAGTGGGGAGAAAAAATAACCATAAAAGCCTGATGGAACATGTATTAAATGTAACATTACAGATCTCTGAAGATGGACAGCGTTTCAAAATCTAGGCCTACGCTATCTTCCTCGACAGTAAATGTATATCGACGAAAAGCCCGCAATCCAATGCGTTGTACAAGCAATCCCCATGATTCAACTCCTCAAATTAAATGTGAATTTATGTCTGAAGGACAGTTTTTATCGTAAAAATATCCCCCTGCTGATTAAAACACGATCAGGATCAGACACAGCCGCGAAGATGACTATTCCATAATAACCCAAACATTTGGGGATATCATTATTTCAGGAATGCGCCTCATGTAGTTATTCTATTTTACATGCCCCATGCTATGGTGGGGCAGTCTGGGTAATTATCAGTAACCAACCTCTCAGGCCACTACTGGAAAGTATCTGCCTCTGCTTTTCCTGCTTTTTACTCTGTACCTTGTCACATCTTCCTCTGCTGCCACGTCGCTACCTGCTCCGGGTCAGCTTTGAAATGGTCGGCGGAAGGCGGTTTTAGAGTGACCCCGTCCCCACCCGGACCTCACCACTTCCCAAAGCCGGGGACTGAGATTGGGAGAGACCATGCCCTGCGACCCTAATTTGCCGCAGAGTTGAATTCGCTGGATGAATTGCACGGACCTACCCACCAGGTTACTTCTCAGCAGTCTCACGACTCATGCCTTCATGTTCCAATGCTTAAGTTTTAACGATATGGAGGGGGGGTCACCACCGTGACAATGCTACCACAATTCAAAATGAATAATAAGACAAGATGTTAGATAACCAGTTTTTTGTTTTCTTTGTAACCTTTTGACACTTGATGACCGCTGTTGCTTCTTGGAAAGGGAGGGGTGAGTTGATGTATGATATTACTACAGATGAGAGCTTCATCACTACTAATATATTACATTTTACGGACTGCACCTTTAAGGCTGACTGTTGTTATCAGTGAAGGAATTCATATCCAGTCCAGTAACCCAAACATTGCGTCACCCTGAGGAACCCCAGAGAGACTTCTAATTAAATCTGATGCTGTTGAGATGTTTCTGGCGTGCAGCTCAGGCTGAAATCAGGTCTATGAAAAACGAACTTTCCAAATATAGCAGCAGAGCAGCGTTCACCTTGATACTCGTCCAGGAGGGGTCCAGCCGGCCACTCACCGGTCCGCTTCTCGCTGTGTGGCAGGTCCATGACTGAGGAGCGAGAGACTTGGCCCTATTTTTCTGCCACATAAGGTCCACACTGAAGGTGGCACTAAACCCTCCCGCTGGAGCAAGCATGTGTGTGTTACTGTGTGAAGATGTTCATTAAAAAAGGTGTGCAAAAATGTTGGAATGCAAGTACGTTCAGGCATATGAAAAAAAAATAGTAATTTTATTGCTGAACATCACAGAAACAGGAAAAGGTGTATTTTTTGCTCAAAAAAGAAGTGCAGCTGTAAATCACAGCCTGATTTCTTCTTTACTTAAAGCGATGAAGAAATCCTATGATCTGATTTACTACCGGCTTTGTAGTCCTGGTACATCTCTGCCCCCGATCAAACACTAGCACGAGAGAGGGAAATAAACCTAACACGGGAAAACAGCAGGACGAGGCCGGTTGGTAAAGGGAGAGGAGATTGGATGCAAGACGAGGAAGAACGAAAGGTAAACCCTGACAGACAAATCCAAGAAGTGACAGAGAGAAGAGAAAGAGAGGGGTGAGAGTAAAAGGATACGAGGAGGAGGAGGCGTGAGGAGCGGAGAAAAGGCTGGGCCGCTTGCCAGGGTCTATTTCACCTTTGCTCTCCAGGCCTTCTGAGCTGCCACCTTCCCTCACCTCTGTAATGTCATCAATGAAGAGGCCTTCAGGTTGGGTGGAGGACTCCACTCGGGGTTCAGATCGTAACCGGCACCAGCTGATGCTGCCAAGCCAAGCAGGATTCTGTTCAAATTAATTGGATGTCACTTTCACGTATGAGGAACGAGGAAGACATTTTTCCCTCATGTTCCCACAGAATCGTTTTCTGCCACGTTTGAGCAGACTTTTCTCACTCAGCTCTTTCCTACCTTCCCGATAAGAGTATCAAGAAGATGTGATGCGGGATGTTCACTTCATGCGTGCTCACACAATCTATATCCAAGGACCTGACTGTAAATCCAATTTGAACCATGACTGCCGTGTCTGACTGAGAACCAGTGGACGAACTTAATTTTATGCTAGCATTCAAAAACGTTTTGATTCATTAAATACTTTGAAAGAGAATGGACACTATTACTGGAGATTAACAACTTGCCAGGAACCGAACCATGTCTTCTTTGGGAGGCAGCAAATTCAGTCGTAAGAGGTCAAATAATTTCTTATTCCTCCTATAAGAAAAAGAAAGAAAGATTATTGGAATCTGAATTAGAACAGAAAATGAATAACTTAGGGGGGCCGCCCATTCTGCCTCTCCAGATGAATGTATACTAGGGGATTTAAGAAATTTAAAAAACAAACTGAGTGAATTAACTGAAAAAATAAATAAAAAATCAGTTCCAGTTGCAAAGACTACGCTTGGGAAACTTCGAACATAGCAGCAAAACTAGCAAATTATTAGCTAATCAAGTAAAACTAAATAAAGAAAAGAACAATTCCCTCCATTAAGAATTCAGCTGGGAAAATAACTGGCTGAAGAAACGAATAACACTTTTAGAGATTTCAGAAGATAAGTGTTTATGCTGATGATTTCTTCTGTTCTGCTGCCCCCCGTCTGTGGAATGCCCTCCCTGACCATCTGAGGGCTCCACAGACGACTGACAAATTTAAAAAAGGACTTAAAACTTTCCTTTTTATCAGAACCTATAACTTTAATTAACATTGCCACTTTTTGGTCATGTTTTTATATAATTATCATTATACTTTTTATTGATGATTTTATCTGCTTTTACTTTGTAGCACTTTGAGATTTGATCCAAATGTAAAGTGCGTTATTAATTAAGTGTATTATTATGATGATGATGATGATGATCTACTAGTTTTCTTCCAAAACTCACAAACTTCTTCTGACACAACTGCCCTTATAGACAAACTCTGAAACTACTCTTAATTGGACCAAATCAATTGGTCCAATTGATCAATTTATATTTTCAGAGTACGTCCTCTACTCCGCTACAGTCAGGAAACATCAGATATTTAGGCATTAATATTTCTTGCAGAAATAAAACTTCATGCATTCTTGCTCACAAACACACAAATATACAGGAGTGAAAACATGAATTCCTTGGCGGAGGTCATTAACTCCTGAGTGTGAGAACTTTCCTCTTCTGTTATTTGGCTCTTCTTCAACATGACTTGAACTGAGTTACAACTCAGTAAACACGGATAACATTGATAACATTAATTCTTCCAGCGTAGAATAAACAACCTGGATGAATCCTTTATGTTTCTGCTCTCTGCTTGTTTACGAGATCTTCATTCATCTCTAATGCTGCCTGCCTTTTCTCTGCGACAGACATCCATGAGGCATCACTCCAACTGTTTAAAGTTATCCAGTGCTGACTCTTTGCAACACCTCGCTGATCTCTCTCTGTTTGGATCCGACACTAGTGTCAAACCAGCAATATGTGCGTGTGCGTACACACATATGGACACACACACCATCACAAGCTGTGAACAGCCCAACCAACAGTTCCCACTGTGAGGATATTTCACAGGCCAGACAAGGACTATAATGTGCAATATGTTCACTAATTCACTCACTCTCTCTCTCTTCACCCTTTAAACTGTCTCCCCCTCTCTCACTCTATGCATCCATCAGTGGGGCATCTGTTGATGACCGTTTCGCTGCTGGGGGCTGAATCTTTCCAAAAGGCCCCACTCTCCTGACACTGCTCTCATCTCTCCCTGATCCATTTGTCTATACAGTTGGTGCTGAAGCTACTCCCAGACTAAGTCCTTAATGACAACCGGAGTAAAGAGCATCGGAGGTGGGACGAAAAGTGAATACGATCTGTGTGTCTGTTGAACGGTCTGGATTTAACAGCATTTGACATCTACTTGTAGTGAGTTAAATACCGCTTACTCTACATTAGACTAAACATCACTCCACTAAATCTAAGCTTCAGAGAAATAACGTGGCATGGCTGAAGACGTTTCATACACTTAAGCTTTACTTTTAATAGGACCAACCAATCACCAGCTCAGTGTGTTCTCAATAATAAATAAAACTATTTTAGTATCAGCAATTTCATTAAGAAAAATATTAAAAATGTTTTTCAATCACAAGTTGATAATGAGGCGATGTTGATGTCATTAAACACTAACTGTGATTTAATCAACAACCAATATCCTTGATAGCAAAAGAGAAAATGTAGTTTTAAAGACTAGAAACAGAAGTCCAGCTGCTTGAACTGTCAAAGATAACCATGACATGGATGGTTGGATGGATGGATGGATAAATGGATATTTGGATAGAGGGATCGTACAAGTACAATGAAATTTTATGGCTATCCTTGCCGGTGCAAGATACAGACACATTAAAACATAAAAAATAAGACAATATAATTAAATATTTGTGCCGTCATTGTACTAAACGTCAACATTATCAGGTTAAGTGATTCTTATTGATGGAAACAAAAACTTTTTCTTCAAATTCCCTTTGTTCGTGCTTTTATTGCCCTGACACGTCTAAGGGCAGAAGCTCAAACAGGTGAGGTCCAGGTTGGAATGAGTCCTTCAGGTTGCCGCATGACCTCCTGAGACAGCGAGTAATGTACATATACTCTAAGGAGGGGAGAAGGCAACCACTGATTTTCTTGGTGGTGGAGATGATCCTCTGGATTGTCTGGATTGGATTGCTACTGAGGAGCAGCTGGTGAACCATGCGGAGATGCAGCAGCTCAGAATGTTCTCAATGGATGCAGAGCAGATTTCTTCCTCCTGAAGTCAATGATGAGTTCAGGGCCAGGTTGTTCTCTGCATGTATGCAGTCTCACCTCCCCCAGAGATGAGCCCCACAACTTTTGCATCATCCACAAACTTAATGGTGGCATTGTTTGGGTGGGTGGGAGTGCATTCATGGTGCAGGGACTGTAGAGTAGGGGACTCAGCACCCATTCCTTTGGAGAGCCGGTGCCATCTGCAGCTGTGATGTTGCTGGCCTTGTAGTTTATGACATGCTGTACTCCCTACCATACCTGCCACGTGTTGTTGCTGCTAAAGTGGTCCTCAATCTTTTTCTTGAAGACTGTGTTGTCCTTTCTGAGGCATCTTAGGTTGGCTCTGGCCACACTGTACTTCACCTGTGCTCCATCTCCAGACTTTAAAGCGTTGTCCCTTTCTCTCAGCAAGACCCGATCGTCTTATGTCATCCAAGATCTCTGATTTGGATACACCCAGAGACCCTTGTCAACAGTGGCAATGTCATTATAGTTCTTAGTGTAGCAAAGTACAGATGAGGCGTGCTCTTCATGGTCCTCGTGTTCAAAGACAGCCATGTTCTTTCAAAACAGTCCTGCAGCTGATGTGAGGAAACTTCTAGCCATGTTTGCAGTCTTAATGATGGGTTGAGCTTTCTTCCTAAGGGGAGTCTATGCTGGTATTAAGTGAAGGGACATGTGGTCTAGGATGGTCAACTACGCTGTAGCCATTTCTGATGTATGACATACATTGTCCAGTGTTAAGTGTTAATTCTGCTGGTAGCTCATTTAACACTTTCGAATTTGGGAATACTACCTTTAAATCAGCATGATTGAAGTCCCCGGTTTAGATGTGTACTCAGGGTAAATGTTCTGCTGACTACATATCGCGGTGTGTAAGTGTCCCAGAACTCTGTTAACATTGGGTGGAAAATAAACTGCCGTAACCATAACAACAGTAAACTCACCTCGGTGATAGATAGCATTGGATCTAAAACTCAAATAGTTCAGGTCAGGGGAGAAGTGACTTTCGATAGATACATGCATAGCCCCCCTCCTATCGGAGTTTCTGTTTCTGTCATGGCGGCATTGCGGCCTTTTAGCTCGATGGCTCTCTCCGTTACTAATGAATGGAACCACGTCTCTGATCTGTGAACTGACATGATGTGCAATCGCTGATATGGACGTGTTAGTTGTGTATGGTTGTGCAAAGACGGCAGCTCTCTATGCATATGGTTTATTCTTGTTAAGTCACCTTCAAACCAAAATACTGTCCAACAACAGACGATGATCTGGTCAGACGGACCAGCTCTGCGTCCTGCACTCTTCAAAATAACATTTCGTTTTGACCGTAAACCATCCATGTTACTCCCCTGGACTCATCAAGAAGTAGTTTAAGGGTTTTAGGATAAAACTTGACTAGAAGGAAACAGGATTATGTTAACTATGTATGGTATCAAAAAAAACATTAGACACAGTATTCACTAAGAAAAGAGCTGATTAAACGAACAATCATGTGCTCACTTCAAAACCTCTCAGCCAAAAAACTTTTGCACTCAATAACAAAAAGTGTGTGTGTGTGTGTGTGTGTGTGGGTGGGTGTGCAGCTGTGTTTGCACGTTTGTGTTCAATTTAGACCAGGGCAAGACCAAATATAACTTCACTCAAACCACAGCAGGAACATAATGAAGATATTGACGCTGTATTGATTCCTCACCGGTCTGGGTTCGCCTGCGGCAGAGAGGGTATGCGATGTAAATGTCATGCTGGTGTCTGGGGTACGACAATGGTGCAGTACTTACTGGTGATAATTAAAAATATGTGGATACGAGAACACAGCAGAAATTCTTGCGTGTGTTTGGGAAAAATATGAGGCTACTGTGGCACAACGTGTTCAATGAAAGAGCTAAGTTACTGAAAGCATGTTTGATCCAGAACGTCACCACCACGCTGATACTTCTACAACTCAACATGGGGACTCGACGTGATTACAAATGTTAAAAGGTGTTGTGTGTTAAATTTAGTGCCATCTGGTGGTGAAGTTCCAGACTGAAAAATTTCAACGGTTCTTCTTTAGCACAATTCTAAGCAACGGAGCATTAAATATCTCGTCAAAGAAGGTGAGCATGAAACTTTCCAGAGTTGAACTGGTGAGGTCCGTGGAGGCCCGAGGAATTCAACTCGGAAGGCGACAGAGTTGAGGTGGTGCATCAAAGTCTGGTCCGCAGCCCCAGGTAGCGGCGTGGACCAGCGGAGTTGGACAGGGATGGGTGCGCTTTAACGGGCTCCTTTTTCCACCCTTTTCCGAGCGTACCCATCTTTTTGCCACTTCATCCTGAGAACTCTTAAATCCCACTTGGAGCCAGTGTTCAGTTTGTCCGTTGATGATTGATGGTGAGTTCTCTGGATCCATTCCTGGCCCAAAGTAATTTCCAGTGCAACCTGAACCATTGTCCAAAGGGTGCTTTGCTTACAAATGGCAGAGCAACCACTCACCTCATAACAGGTTGTTCTTCCAGGAAAAAATGTCAAAGTTCCACAGGTTTGACGTTTTTACAGCAGGGAATGGTACTATGGCAACGATCACCGGTCTGAAAGCTCAAACTATTTCTTCATAGAAACATTCCATCACAATGTTGCGTATATGTGTATCTGTATATGTATTACTGCGTGACTCTTAAACTTATTTAAATGGACAATACTGACTTCTGCCAATAAGGTAAATAGAGTTTGTCGATTTAAACAGGTTGCAGAAATCCTTTACACATCAGTGGAACTTATTCATAAATCAGAATAATAATAATAATTCATACCTGAATCCAAAGGTCTGCTTGTCCATGACTGACTGTTTGTCCTGAGAATGTCAAGGAGATTGTGTATCTAACATATAATATATGTTTAATATGTATGTGCCCAAGAATCGAACCGGATCGGAACAGATCAGTTTTATTGTATTAAGGCTGCTCCCTCTTATGCTCTTCACCAGGTTTCTTCATTTTCCTACTCAGGACTACAGGGGGAAAACTTTATATGACTTAATGTTTTGTTCCGTTTGTATTTGTCAGATAATCACAGGGATTTGTAGACTAATAAGACAGTGACGAGAAAATGGTTAAAAGCTGTGAGCAGCGCTTCTCTCAGTTATTATATAAGAGTCACGTTGAAAAAAAAGTTGGTTCAGTCATTTCTCAAATTTCGACTGACTGTAGTATCTTATTTAGACTTCTCTTGCCGCCTGACTGTAGAAATATTTCAGACTTCACACTTGAAAGGAAATACATAATATACATAAAACAGAGCGATGCAGATTATGCCCCTTTTGCAATTCTCTGCATGTGTCCCCACAGAGCCTTTAAGACTCAGTACAGTTGAGTGATGGTGGAATGTTGGCGGTTCTGCTCTGGATGGATAACAGAGGTGTACTTGTTCCACATATATATGTAAACATAATATGTCTCCCAGAGGTGGCCTTTGTGTAGAATAAAACGTTACCTTCTCATCCAAACTGTTTTTCCAGAGAAAGTTGAATTTGAAAAGGAGGTTGCGAACAATCCAAGTTTTCTCTGTGGAGCGTATACTGTAAGTCAAATGCAGTGAACATTTGTCCAAAACGTTATGAACATCTCACGTTTCCAAGCACAAAAGAGCGATGTGTTCCTCCTGCCTTGAGTTCCCAGTGTTATATTTGTTGTATTGGGTACGTAAGGTTATGAATTCATATGTAACCATGGTTACAAAAGGGTCACAAACCTTTATAACGCATTGAAAAGTTCTTTATACAGGTTCATCCTTTATTTTTAACTCCTCAAGTACTTATTTACTGGTCTTGTATTTGTTCCTAAAGGTTAGTTTCAATCCATTTAGTAAATCAAATGCTTTCGTAGCATGTAAATTTAAATAAACCAGTTCCTGAAAAAAAAAAATTTTTTTACAATTTCAAATTAAAGAACGTTTGTTTTTTATTGATATTGCTGTATTTTCATGGTGTAAAACCTAATGAGAAAAGGCAGTGCTTTGATTTATGCTTCGGAACTACAAATAAAAAGTGGAAAAAGTAAAAAGAAGAGAAAAAGAGTTTCAAGCTGATTTATTTTCAATTCAGGTATAAGAAAATACTGTAAATCTTCAATTTAATGCTGCAGCTCTCCGACAAGAGAGAGTGTTTAAGAAGAAAAAAATCAGGAATGCGTTGATTTGGTCTATTTTACATCCCCAATTATTTGAAATTATGGAGTAATGCATATAAGTTGTTATGGATCCATTTTACGTTTTTTATTTCATAGTCTGTGATAACAAAATAGACCATCTGCTTAAAAACTCACCGTTTTACCTGACAGATCAGACCCGGGGAATATAAGACAGGAAAATTAAAGTTGTGAAGTTTCCGCTGATTGTGTCTAGTAGAAATTAAGCCAGCCATTGTGTTTTTCAGGACTTTGCCGATTCAATATTCCTCTTGGTAAGGGAGAAGTACCGCTCGCTGGTGGGCGGCTGCAGTCCTGCTCACGCTCGACACAAATCCCTTGCAGGCATCGTAATGACCCGAGGTAAGGCAAATTTCATTGACTTTTATATATCACTTTGAATTATTGAATTGGCGCAATATAAGGAGTGTGAGTGAAGGGGGGCAGAGAGAGAGGATGAGCACTGGGAAGAGGAGGGATTTCTAGATGAGTGTGAGATGAGAGTTTCCAATCCCTGGTGTTCCTTGTATTTGTGTAGGAGACTATACCTTGCTGATGAATTATTGATTATTCAGAGGCTCGGAGGAGAATATGACATGGTAGAGGGTGTCAGTCATCCTCACAGGATGCTGAGCTCAGGCAGCCCCGACAAGAGTTCCAGATGCCCCAGCAGGAATCTGAACAGGATCATTTTAAAACTCGGGGCCCTGTTTAATGTATTTATACTGCATACTGTAGTCTAAAGCACACGGCACCGTTGTGGCATCTCACTTTTACAATCAGCGCACAATTTAAAGCATTGTCAAAATAATCTATACTCTTCATTACTTTCTTACTACTTGTTTTTTATCATTTTCTTATACACCGTACAACATTGTGAAATTTATTCTTTACATTTGACCCTATTGTGAAAAAACATGTATTTCCCAGCGGAGAAGGGTTGTCTTACTTGCACATAATACATAACTTATAAAGGTGACATGGGTGGAGAGTAGAGTTGTGTCTGTTGTGAATGCCGCATCACTTTTTCATATAACAACTTTTTTGCTGCTTGTTACAGAATAATCAATAAGAGCAGTCTGATGTAAAGATAATATACTCCAAGTTACTTTTGGACTCCAAGTTACTCCGGGGATTGAACTGCCGTTCTTGTCATTTGGGGACCACCACCCTACCTCCTGAGCTACAGTCAGCCCTACCAGGAGCCGGGGGGATCTTTCAGGACGATGGAGATGGGTCCTGAACCACCGCTTCATCCGTTTTTTTTACCACTGATCAAGATGACTAGCAAACAATGGGATTTCTTACTTGCTGAAAACTCAATTTTAATAGTTTTAGTTTCTGACATTCTTGACCGTTGTGTTCACGTTGCCATGGCGACAACTGAAGTCAGTATGCGCGATGGCGGTTAAGAGTTTTCAGCAGGAATAATACACCTTGTTTACTGTAGCTTTGCGTTCTGTGCATGTCAGGGTCACTTTTTAGTTTATTTGCTGTTTTAACGACTTTGATTAAAATGTTATTTTTAGTCACAAGACTGCATGACCCAGAAGTTAAGCAAAGCTACCACGGCTAATCGAAATATGTTTGTGTATTATATCTGTTTTATTCACCAAGTGAAGTAATAAAAAGTGCGTCCGGGGATGCATCACTTCTAAGTGTCCTTCGTAAACACTTCCATTGTCTTGTGGCTTTTGCAGATCGTTTTTCGTAATGGGTCGTATTGTGGCTTTTGCAGATTTCTTGTTTTGCGAAATTGATAAAGATGTTTTCTTTAATTGCAGAATGCGTATGTTTTCAATCGGATGTTTGCAGTTTGGGCCCTGTCGGCATAAGTAAATTTTCCCCTTTTGTGTAAAAAGTCAGTTTTCTGACTAGCCAGATGCAAACTAACCAACTAGCTTTTAGCAAATATCATAGATGTGGTTTTGGCATAACATGATTTAAACCAATTAGAGTAATCTAATTATAATCTACTGCTCCCTGTCTTGATAAACAGGTCACACCATCTGTGGCTGGGCATGCTTGGTCATAACAATCATTCTCATTAATAGTAGAAAATATGCAAAAACAGGAAGGAATAGGAGGAGGAATGCCTACAGTGATCCGCCAGATAGTAGTGTCCCCCATCAGTAACCAGATGGGCACACACAAGGGTCTATCCTATAATGCGACACAAGGGACAGAATGCATGGACTCACAACGCCTGCTTTCGTTTGTTTTTTTCAAAATGAGTGACAAATGCTACAGCTATCTCACAACATTGACCAACCAGGACCAGGAAGGGCAACAGACACTACAACAGTAAATAGTTAAAAATACAATGTTTTAAATTCTATAAAAATTTATTAAAATTTATATTTAACTGGCCTCTCGAAAATAACTGTAATGGGGGTATGGTGGAATGAGGAGGTTCAGCAGGGTATAAGAAGGAAAAGGTTAGGAAAAAAGAAGTGGGATAGCAAGAGAAATGAAGAAAGAAAGGAAGGGGTACAAGGAGATGCGAGTGAGGTTAGTGAGTGGGATGGCAAAGGCTTATCAAGAGGCCTGTGACAAGTTGTATGAGAGATTGGAAACTATGGAAGGAGAAAAGGACTTGTACCGATTGGTACTTTGGGGAACTGATGATGAAGAAAACGACAGCGTGAGAAAAGTGGTATGTGTGAAACCTCTAACTCCAGAAGTCCCAAGGATCGGTAAAGTTGAAGGGAGAGCAGCTTTGAAGATAATGAAGAATGGAAAGGCGGTTGATCCTGATGACATACTGGTGGAGGTAGGGAGGGTGTCTAGGAGAGAAGGGAGTGAGTATTTAACTAAAGTTTTCAACACTATCTTGGGGAGGGAAAGAAAGCCTGAGGAATGGAGAAAAAATGTACTGGTGAAGATTTTCAAGAACAAGGGCGATGTTCAGGGCTGTAACAACTGCAGGTTGATTAGTCACACAATGAAGATCTGGGTGAGAGTAGGGGAAGTATTTTTTAATGCCAAGAAAGAACACTACAGATGCGATGTTTGTTTTGAAGGTCAGTCGCAGCAAGACAGAATACGTGTGTGAATGAAAGGGAGAAACGGTTAGGATGCAAGGGGTAGAGGTGACGAAGGTTGAGGAGTTTAAGTACTAAGTAGTCGGGGTCAACTGTTTAGAGTGCAAGTGCAGGCTGTGTGGAGTGGGTGGAGAAGAGTGTCAGAAGTTATCTGTGACAGCAGCGAGAGGGAAGGGAAAGGTTTAAAGACGGTAGTGAGAGCAGCCCTTGTGTAGGGTTTGGAGAGGGCGACTCTGACCAAAAGATAGGAGGAGGCATAGTTGAAGATATTAATATTTTCTTTGGGAGTGACGAGGACTGACTGGAATAGAAATGAGCACATCAGAGGGACAGCCAGGTCAGACGTCTTGGAGACAAAGTAAGAGAGGCCAGATTGAGACGGTTTGGACACGTGGAACGAAGGGATAGTGGTTATGTTGGTAGATGGATGCTATAGATGGAGCTGCTGGGCAGGAGAAAAGGGGTAAGAGAGGACATGCAGTTGGTTGGTGTAACAAAAGAAGGATATGTTCAGGTTGCAGGAAAAATCCGATTCGGGTCATAAGATTTGCTCATGCATAACTCTTCATGGCAGTGTGAACAGCACAAACCACATGGAGTCGGATCTTTTCCATTTCTGATTTGGGCCACTTCCATATGTGGTCTGACGCCCATCTTTTGCAATGCGACCAAGCGACCAAAGTCTTCATCATCAGAATGGAAGTCATGCTTCTTTGAAGTCACAAAGCTGTGCCGGCAGGTCGTTTTTCATACGAAAACATCCCTATGATCAGTGAAAGCATCACTGTCAACACTTTCACAACCAATAACATCGTTCAAATGACTCGAGTGGCTTCCATCTTGCTTCTGAATTGACAGCCTGCTGCGGGTGATGTCTTTGTTATTTATTGTTTTTGCGCCTGCGGGTCAGTTTAGGGCTGTGGACTATTCATACTGGTATGAATACTGGACGCGTTTTCAGAGTAATGTGAACAGCTGCCCAAAAAAAGAATGGGAATTGAGCATTAAGACTCACGGTGTGAAGGGAAAGAAAATCGATGAATGAAAAATGAAGAGGAACAATGAATAGATAACTTACAGAAATAATATTCTTTTAAAATACAGAATGAAAATTAAAAAAAGGAATAAAGAAACTTCATCAGATGATCAAGAGACCACACAGGCATGACATCTTTGGCCACAGAAGAGCTCAGTTCATGTGCATCAAATTCACAATAGCGTACCGAACGCGAGCTGGACTTCCTGTGCAAATCCTTCAGGAAGGATGAGGAGAGAGAAATGGTCTGTGGCCACCACCTGCAGAACCATTCCCTTCTGGGGGCTTGTCCTGCTGCTGCCTCTCCTGTCCACCTGTTGGCACTTTCATTTGCACCAAAGTCACAATCACTTAAAGTTTACATGACTTTGGATCTATCCACGCTTGTGGACCACTGCAGCACGTCCCACACATGTTCTGTGGGGTTAAGGTCAGGTGACTGGGATGGCCATGGCAAAACCATTATTTTGGGTTGTACATGTATGTATTTATTTATTGATGGCCAAGGTGAAAGAAAAGCAGCACACAGTATCAGAGATGTGGGTATGAGATCATTTTCTCTATGGCTGTAATTAGGTTAAATCCGGTTAAATGACCGATGATCATCTTCCAAACTGTAGGCACTTTAACTTGTCTGTGGATGAAAGCACTTAATCCGTCCCAAACAGCTTGTTCTGGTCTTGGTGCCTTCTCACTGTAGTTCGGGAGACTTTCTGACTCATAAACAACTAAAGTCTGCAATTCTCAAGTTATGATCCTTGGAGAGTCTTTTGCCTGTTGAAACATCCAGTTTGTAGGGTCGGTTTGTGGACATATCCTCTTCCAGGCTGCTCTGCAACATCTCCAGTCTCTTCAAACATCTCAATTATTGATCACTCTGTTAAACCTGGCATTTTTAAGTGTTCAGAGATGTTCTTGTATCCATTGCCAGATTTGTGCAGCTCAACAACTTTTCAGCACAACATTGCTATGTTTTCTGGTCTTTCCCATTGTGAAAAATATCAAAACGAATGAAGTCTCTGTCACCTCATATTTGTACCCTAGTACATCAGGAAGTCATTGTTCACCACCTTAGAGTTCCTACTCAAAAACTTTTTTTTATAAATATGCTTCTGTTACCCTTTAAGCGTAGGACTTTCTAGGGGCGGCAATATATAATATAATAAGTATAGGCACTATTGCTTCTCATTTTACCTAAAGGGTGCCACTAAGTCTGGTGGGTGCTGTAAGTAAAGAGAACACAGGGCCTTCCCTCGAACCCAGCACACACACATGTATCTGTAGATGCCCAACAGACACACACCCAGAGATCCATGCACCCATGCAGAGAGGAGTGTTATCTTCCTGTGAGGCTGCAGGCGGTGGGGTACCGGGGTCAGTGAGGAGGGATTGCTATCTCTGCAGTCTTTGGAGTGCTGCAGCTCATCAGTTTAGACTTCAGTGAAACTGCTGCTCATCCTGACCTAATCCAATTCCTCTCCTCTGCGTCCCAGTAATTGCATCTGTTTGTTTATTAATAGCACACGTTATCTTCAGAGATCCAGATGCAGGCCTGCCAAGTATTCACAGCGAGGCGGCAGCAGCAGTGGTGTGGTGGCCGCTGTCTGTACAGTCGGACACCAAACTTGACAGGAACATCGAGGAGGTCTGCTCTGTGTCTCCTCCCGACCCACCTCTTCTTCTCTCTGCCTCTCTGTGTGCCTCATGCTTTTGCTTTTGCCTCAAGAATATTAATCGGGATCGGTCTTTGAACCGTAGACAGACAGCAGCCCACCCCCACACCCCACCCCTCCTTGCTGGAATCCCACCGAGACTTTTTTGCTTTAACCTGAGAGAGATTAGGTTCGCCACCAGGCTGAGAGTTGTGAAACCATCGCCACAGAATCCACCGGCACACATTTTCAAATAGTGTGGAAAATCTCATTTGAATCTACTGAGATAGCTTTAGGTGCTTGGAGATGGTAAACAGCGTTCAGATGTGCTCAGAGACAAGAAAAATCAGCAGTGCCTACATAGAAAACACTAAAAACACCCACTTCCTCCTCTTGTTAACTCGTTGGATGGGATGAGAGCGGCTTCTTCTGTGGATTCTTTGTTCAGCAGGGGGATGAGACTTCAAAATAATCATACCACCGAGAGTCAAAGAAAGAGATGAGAGCAGAGGGCCTCAAACAAGTTGATTACAAAATGATGCTTAAGCTCTGGTTCTGAGAATGAATATCCATTTACAAATAAGGATTTTTCTCTATTTTTGATCTGATTTTTTTGGCTGCCACAAATTTTTAGTATTCAGTAATCACATCAGGCGATAAAACACCAAGATACCCGTACTTCAATGGGAGAGACAAGCGTATGAAGATCAGATGATCTGTGATGAATAGTCTTTCAGAAAGTCTAGGGGTCTTCTATGAGAATGAGATCAGAGAGCATCTGGTTTCCTGATGACTTTGCTGAGGCTGATGAATGATGAAGTTGGTGAATCTCTGATGATTGGCTGGTGAAGCAGCGCAGTATTTAAGATGTTACACAAACGTTAGTGTACAGATGAAACAGTAAAGTATTGCAATTTGACAATATTGTAGACCTAAGAATATATTGATTGAAGGGAGAATCTTTTTTGTACGCTCCGCCTTAAACTGCAGCAATAGAGAATCATATTTAAAAACAAACCAGCAGAGCTCTGCCTAAATGGAATATAAATTAGTTTAGTACCAGTTGACCTTGTGAGCCCATTTTGCTTTGGAAGATGATGTTTTCATTTCTAGTTTTTGTTGCTCAGAGACAGTGTGTGACTTATTGGGAAATATTTGTCCTGTTTTCCATAAAGGACAGTTATGAGATTCAGATATACATTTTGTAATGTTAGATCAGTAATGGAATACTGTGGATAATACAGTTATGTCATGTGGCTGTTTGACGATCCCTGTGGCTCCCATCATTGATCATTATCATTGATATGATAGTTTTTTAAGAGATTTGTGATACAAAATATGTCATTTCCTGTTGACGAGGTTTCATCCCTAATGCCTTTTAGACTGTTTGGCACCAAGAAACCCAACCAACACACCTTTCTTTGTGTACTTAGAACTCCAAGTTCTTTCAGTGGTGTAAAACTAAACTGATCCTTTACTCATAATAGAGAGAAATTACAAAGTGATTATGCTGAAATCGCCATTTTCACTGTTTTATATTATATGAAAAACAAATCATCACTGTTTTCATTGTATTCTTATCTAAATGGAATTTGTCTTTTTTTGTCCATGTAGTCTAGTTGAGACCGTTTTTCCATCATAAAACCAGACTGGAGAACCAGTGTTATGGATGGGACGCAACTAAGCAGAAACACAGCGGGGTATGGCGGTTTTGTTTCGTTCAGCATTGTGGTAGAGTTGTCCTTGTAGCTCTGTCCCTTGTAAAGGAGTCAAATAATGAATGTATGAAACCGCACCATCAAAGAAGATTAGAATCAAGACCCGACTCATGATGCCGATGAAGCCAGGTGAACTGGTGAGGTCTGTGCGGCCCACAATAGACAGCCATGAGGGGATGGGGCCACTGTAAATGCCATGGCCAGAGTGAAAAAACCCCTTTTACCCTTACCAAGCCGGCCCCGTGCCGCTTGAGCAAATTAACTAACGCACCATGCTGCCATTGTTTGCTGAGTTGAGTCCCCACGCGGACTCAATCATTGACCATCATCATTTTATGTCTCAACAGTTCCATGAGTCAGGCTAACATGTTTGCCTTTCATGGCGAGGTTTTAGACCCAATTGTTTTTGGGTAGGTTGCTAGGTAGTTAATAATGTAACAGTCTTGGATTTCTTGATGATAATGCCCAATGCTTTCAAGTAAATGTCAAAGGGAGGGAGTTTATTGTAACTCAAAGATTCAAACCACATTTAATACAACTGCTTCTACCTCAGGCAGAAGGCCCTTGACCCTGGGGGAAACCTCGCTCAGGATTCAGACTACACTGTCTCAATGCCTTACCTGCCTCCCCAACACGCTACATAGCCCCCACTTAGCAAAGTACCTGAAGTGTTGGTGAGCCGACACCGTTGTCGAACTGTGGTTTACAGAGGTCGGGTGTAGTCTGAGGCTGGTCCTCGGCCACCTACTCACCCTTAGATGGAGCTAAGTGTCATTATGGTGCAAGACAGTAGCGGTACCCCTTAACTTCCCTTGACCCTGTGCAAATAGTCCACTGATTTGACAGCTCAGTAGAAAGGCCCCTCTTCCTCTCAGAAATGCAGAACCACTCCTCACTTGCCAGGTGTGGAGGCCCACCCCTACCGAGCCATGGACAAGTAAGTGAAGCACCAGGAGTTGTCACGGTTACCTCCGGGATCCTTCCAGCGGTGGTAGAGGAGGCCATTGTGGTCAATTGGGAGTAATGGGTCAGTGTTGATAGTGTTGGCCACGCTGGTGGTTGGCCCATCCTCACCGCCTCCTGGATATTGGAGAAGACATGGACTTGGTTCTGGTAACCTCTCAGCTGTTCTGAGTTGATAGATTCGAAGAAGTGGTTGTGGATAGATGCCTGAGACCCATCCTTAGTGCCATCTGGGGGGTTGTTGTTACCAGCAGGAGCAGCAGCATGGGCATTCCATAGATCTACTACAACAGGGGTCTCATCCTTTCACATCCAAGCAATACCATCGCTCTCAATCGTCACAAAGACTGAAACTGTGCATCCATGTTTGCGTGACAGGTTCTGCTAGCAGGGTGGCTGTTGGCAGTCGAGTGTAGCTTGGCAGGCTGCTTCCTCGTCGTTGCTCCCCTTCTACTCTGCTTGGCGCACCTGGTTCTGAATGCTGAGTTGATGTTCGCTATGGCCCAGCACATGTTCAACTCACACACACGCACATGTTCATCATCATCCTGGTTGGTTTTTAGAGGTAAAACGTCTTTTAATTATCTTTCTACCACTTTAAAACACACATATGAAAAGTCACCTGGTTGTAGTTAGTAACTTACTCAGATAAGAAAAACATCAATGGGAATGGCAGTGCTGCTCAAAGCTTATGTAAAAACTCAGTCACGCCTGTTTCATGGAAAAAGCACTGGTTCATAACTTTCCTAGTTTTGTTCAGTGTTAACAAAAACATGTTTTACATCATTCAAAAGATTTTTTCCTTTTTTCCTCAGAGCAGGTTGTCATGTGGTCCTAATCTTCTGCACACCAGTTTCTATTTTTGTGAAGCAGTTCCACATAGTTCTGTGGAACACCTGGAGTTATTGGGGCATTAAGAATAATAGATTAATTCCCCACAGCTGACATTATTCATGACCAATAAAATGACCTCCCTGCCTACTGTTGAATGCTGTAGGCAGCTGGATCAAGTCGTGTGGACTGAATCTGCCACAAAGGCTTCCATCAAGAGTAAACCAGAATTCCCACTGTGGAATATAAATGAATGTAAAATCAAAGGAGATGAAACATGGCCTCAGTAAAGGTTGCAATTATAACTTCACCTAGATCTGGGTGCAGTTTTCCCAAACTTCCATATCTGGTTAGCGTGTAATGCTACACCGATGTCCTTAAATTCTCCACAGGAAAATTGGTTGCCGCTTGACCGTTCAACCAGACTCCTTCCTCGTTTTTCCCCCTGCACCTGAGAGCCCTATGTTCACATCACAACATGTGTTTACCTCTGGAGTTGCACACAATGAGGTGGGGGTGGGCTTTATCTTTCTGTTAAGAGAGGTTCACAGTATTGTTCACAGGTATGGCGGGGTTGCCATAGTGAGTTGTCCGAGGTCTCAGTCTGTGATGTACAGGCTGTTGACAATGCTGTTAAAGGGCGTGACATCTTTGAATCACCATTAACAGATGAGTGTGTTTGTGTGTGTGTGTGAGTGTGTGTTAATAGAGCCTCGGGCCTTTGACTCGACACTACTTCGTACCTTTTGACCTTCCTTTTTTGTATTTGTGCGATGTAGCTGATTATTCCTGGTTAAAAACCAGCACAGTACCTGGGGGGCTCTCTATCTATTCTCTGCCTCTCTCTCTCTCTCTCTTTCTACATCTCTCTCATTTATCTCTCCTCCTCCTCCTCTCCTCTCTCCTGCAAACTGAAAGCAGCCTTACTAACAATTTCATGCCAGGCTGGTGAGCAGCGCACCAGAAAAGATCCACTGCAAAATTGATCTAAACAATCGTAAAGTGGAACAGCGAGGAAAAGCAGGAAAATGAAATTGGGAGAGTCTCTTACATTTTCCTGCTTGCTTTATCACCAGAAAGGAATTGTAGTGCAATGCTTACAGGGAAGGTCAGGGGTTGAAAGCGTTATATAGAAATTTCTAAGGTAGGCCTACTGCTCAGCAGGCCGGACCCTACCCATACGCAGACAAACGCTTACTTGGGGCATCAAGGTTGCGTGGGGTGGGGGGGCACTATCATCTGGGGATATGCATGGTGGTCACATGGTGTCAATAAAAGGAGTCTGTGCCTCAATATTTCTGGAAATTGAGTCATGATTTATTCATAGACATTCATTCATCATTCATTCGTTCATTCATCATTCAGTCAGGACTTTCTAGGTGCGGAGGCCCACCCGTACCGAGCCATGGACCAGTCAGTGAAGCACCAGGAGTTGTCATGGTTACCTCCGGGATCCATCCAGTGGTGGTAGAGGAGGCCGTTGTGGTCCAGTGGGAGTATTGGGTCAGTGTTGATAGTGTTGGCCACGCTGGTGGTTGGTCCATCTTCACCCCCTCCTGGACTTGGTTCTGGTAACATCAGCTTGTCTGCACCCTTCATTCATTCATTCATGTCATGTCATTCTGGCATTCAGTCTTTCATACATTCATTCATTCAGTCCTCTTCTGTAACTGCTCTTACTGGACATTCATCGATGTCTGTTAACTGTTTGTTCTTCACTCTGCATTCATGTCTGTCGAACAGCAGCAGCAAACGGACCAGCTGGTCGTCATAAAAGCTGGGATTTATGGTCAAATATCAATTTATATACTCTATGCCTATTATTGGTCCTTTCTTTTATTTTAATATCAGTTGTCAGGTTTAATTTATAACAGCCGAGGTTGTAGAAGACATTACATGTTGACAGGGGAGTACACTTAAACAATGAAAATAATAATCAGATTATTATGGCTCTTCATTATTTTACTGCTGTATGTTTGGTTTATAATGGGTTTATATTTGGTTTATAATGATGAGGATATTGTTACTGATTTATTCTTAGGTAAATACTGTTTTTTAATATATTCAAAAAGTACCATAAAAAATATATAATTATTAATAAGTGAACAAAACAAAAACAACTGGATTATATATTTTTTTGTATTAACATATTTTTTGAATTAAATTGACTATTTCTGATTCTGTTATTTCATTTTGTTTGTGACCACACTATATTCATTTGAGGTTGAATGTTGTGTTATGTTGAGAAACCGGATGCTATTATGCCTATTGTTATAACATTATTATATTATACTATTTATATGGTTATTTGTTTATGTCTATTTCAGGTAGAATTATTTTTTTTACTAAAACATATATTTATTTTGGGTTTATTTGTTTTATTTATCATACCTTCAGGTCAAATTACACGCACATACAGATATGTATAGCCATTGTATGTGTGTGTGTGTGTGTGTGTGTGTGTGTGTGTGTCTGGGTCTGGGGAGACCATAACCAAATTCTGCTTCGGGCACCAACCTGGCCAAGGGCGTCTCTGCTGCTCAGTCTTAAATATCTGTTTTCTGTGCAGTAACGATGTAGTTGGATCTGCTGACACGTTTAATGTAACCTCTACACACACCTTTACGCACAGGATAATAATAATAATTATAATAGGATGGTACCTATGGAAATCATTTTCCCGTTCTCCCTCCAGAATTACTGGAACAACTGTGGCGGGAGGAGTCCTATTATTTTCAATCTGAATTTAAAGACAACGCAACACTGTCGGGTCGGTCTTTGCTTGATTTACTGGAATTATTACAGTTGTCTGAACTAAGGATGGGCATTTCAAGCAAAATCATTATTTAGTAGTCACTTATGAACTATTTGAACATTATTTAAGTCACCTACTTGAAGATGCAGTGAGAGGCGATTGCGTACCGTTCCTGTATATAACCAAAATCTGATTTTCTTCTGCTTATCCGGGGGTCAGGTCAGTTCTGGGTCCACCCTAAGGTCTCCTACCAGATTGACGTGCCTTGAAAACCACCTCAACGTGACCCATTCAATGCAAAGGAACAGCGGCAATCGCCCTACGAAGCTCGCTCGCTTGTATCTTTGACCTCAGACCTAATTCCTTCTTCTTCTTCGTTGGATTTAGATTTTTGGGTGATTCAATCGATAAACATAAAAAGTCCCCCTAGAGCCGGTGGTCCGTCCAACATGCCTCCATGAAAGAAGACCCGACCCCTCTGGAGACATAAAGGGCTTTTTTACAGACTGTTACAGAAGTCTTTTCAGCTGTTTATACACTTACAAATAAATGTATATGAATATTATATTCCATTTATTCACAGAGATACCTCTAAATTTGACACACTGCACCTTTAATGTTAGTCCGCTTCTGCCAAAGGTTTAAATAGTCAGCTCATAAAACGTGATGCTCAGTCAGCGTTGATTCAAATGATGAAAATATTAATATTATTATCTGCGTCATTATTCAAAATACTCTGATATTGATTGATTTAAAAGTATAAGTAATGTTCACTTTAAGGTTTATTTCATCAAAGGGTTTTAGTGATATCCCATCGTCTAAGCAAGCTTCTTATTACTTTGTCTTGATGAGCGCCTGCCGTCAGCTTGATTATTTCTATCAAGAAATAACTTTATTAGAGTCATCGTCTCAGTCGGAGATCATCTGCAGTTTTCAGCAGTAGCTTCTGCAGTTTCAGTAGACTCTTCCTTAGACTTTCCTCCCTAATCCATGTTCTTTTTTTACACTCCTCCCTCCCTTTACTTTTTTTTCCCTCCCTTGTCCTCCCCCCGTACCTCATCAGTGGAGGTGTCAGGACTCTGCCGCGGTGCCATCTGGGCGGAGGTTGATAAAAGCTCGTGTGCAGGGCTGGCGATGCCTGCAGGTCTGCCAGGAGTCAGCCAAGCCTGACTCTCAGAGGCGATGAGAGAGATTTGTGGCAGCCAGGGGAGGAATGTCTCGCTGTTAACGTGCCTCTTCATCCCTCTGCACCATCTCTCTCTCGCTCTTCTCACATGGTTGACCTGAATCCTCACTGAGAAACGTGTCTTTTTCTCACAGGACTCATGACGATGGTGTGATGTGTGATGTTTCATGGCGCTTTCTTCACATCTCACATTGAGAACGTTGGTTGTTTGAGTGACTTAAGTTAGAAGCTACTTATTCAAGCCAACTTTGGATCTTCTCTGCCTCCTTCTTCTTCATGAGGCTCCGTTAATGACCCGACAAGCAGATGCCATCTTAGAGCAGCACAATTAACTTTCATCTTCATCACAATTTTGGCTTTTCTCACTTTAGTTCACCTGATCAAGCCATAGTGATGTTTAAAGTGCTTAACCCGAAGAACTATCTGTAGCAAAGCAAATCAAGCACACCATAAACCACTACCTGACCAATCACATGCTTTCTCCGCACCGTTACCAATCAAAGAATATCCCTGTTGGTGCTCTTGACCAGTAACATTGGCATTAAAATGTAGGACTAATATAGAAAGCAAAAATAAGAAGAAAAGTCATCAATTACATGTTTGGAGAAATCCATCCTTCATTTATTACCGGCTCCCTGTTTGTCTTAGAATTGGATTTTGAGATTTTACTGTTCTCTTTTCAAGCCCGTCTGCCTCCAAATTAACAGAACTGATTACTCCTCATGATCCAGCTCGTGACCTTAGGTCAAGTTTAAAGGTGACCAATCTTTTGACCTTGACTTTGTTGTGACCGACCTGATGTGACAAATCTCACTGGATAAGTGAGTTCCTTTAAATCGCCTTCTTAAAACAGACATGCTTTTATTTTCTGTCATCGATCATATTCGTTTCATCCCTTTGATTGTTTTGGTCCTTTTAGTTGCCCTGTGGGACACCATCTCTACTGTTTCACTCCGTTGACTCATTACACCTATGTTGTTGTTGTTGTGATGTCATTGTTTACTCTTATCACTGTCTTATTATCACTCATAATTGTCTTAGTTTTCTGTATTTGTCTTCTGTCATGTTCAATCATTTTCCTTCCTTTGAAGTATTTTTAGTTGATCCCAGCCCTGGAATGTGAGGCCTTCTTTTATTTATTTTATCGCCTCTCCATCTTACCTGCCTTTCAGTCTTTATTTATCTGTTATTTTGACTCTTTCACCTGTCTTTAGATATTTTTAAATTAGTTTTGTCTCATGTTTTTTTGCTGTCTCTTGGCGTATTTCCTTCGACGCTTCCTGTTTTTGTCTCATCCGTCAAAGCAGTAGTTTTTGATTACTATTATTATTATTATTACTAATAATATTATTATGTAAAGTTTTCTCATAAAGGTACTTCTTATGACTCAATGGGTTCCATGCCAGATATTTGCCCAGGTTGTGTTGAATTGGACCCAGGAGAAACTTTTTGGGCAACTACTCTGAAGTTTTATATAGAACTTGTTTCTCCAGGTTTTTCCTCTGCAACCTTCTTCCACCTCTCTCAGCTGGAGGCCTCAGCAGGCCCAAGAGCCTGACAGGATGTGGTGAAACACTCTGGTGGTTTTGAGACATTTGCAGTCAGTTGGTTTGATGTTATGGATGCCTCCATCTGCAAAACAATCCACCACCGCCGAACAGAGATCATGTGTGCTTGTTGAAGGATAAACACTCAGTACCTTCTCCCCCAAAGACATTAAAGGTACGGAGAAAGAGACTGTAGATCCTCGCCGCTGCTCCTTACTGGGCTCTTAAAGGAACCCAAAAAGTCCCCCGGCAAGATGATCGAAAGTTGAAGCAGATGTGGAAAAGACTTGGTTTCTTCTCTGGTTGTAGACTCAGTCCACGCTGAAGGTACGGCTGATTGTGATGAGGTGAAGTCACTGAATGAGGAGGTGTGCTTCTTGCACAGTTTATATTGGGGGGTTTCCTCCCTCCCTCCTTCCTTGGACTCAGCTAATCCTGTCTGCTGCGCTGTGATAGGAGCTTCTGAGGAGACACTCAATCAGGCGACTCAGAGAACTGCAGCCGGGGAAATATCCCAGAATATCAATGTCACAATGACCTTTTTATGTTTTATTTTTTTCATTGAGGAAAGTGAACTCTTACATCATCTAGTTAGAAAATCGTCTATATTTTGGGTCCATCCATCGTGCATTTGGTGGCTTTATCTCATTATATTTATATTTTACAAGGACAATATCAACGCCTAGATTTGTATTATCCTCGTGTTTTTATTTTTTACTATTGTTTTCTATGTATTTATTTATTTATTTTCATGTATTTGTTTTCAGAAGTTTTTTCAGCACAATATTCTTCCAATCATATCATGCTGCTATAATATAAAGTATTTACCCTGAACTCAAAATACTGTGAACACATCACTGTCAGAGCTTGTTAAGCATGTCTGGAACTTTCATTTGACCTTGATGATGAAAAAAGTTGCTCCTAATCCCAGATTATTATCAGCATTACCTTCGGAAAAGGTGTTGTGGTAGCTGTAGTTTTATTTTGAGATATTTTGGCACCTCTTTAGAACGAAACCAAAGAGGCTCCACAGCGTTGTTCTGGTAAATTAGATTGTGCACCAGACGCACTGGATGGTTCGCTCCAGCAACTTCACGTTGTATAAGGACAAATAAGGCAGGGTTGTGTCAAGAAAGCCAACCGCAGGTAAACATGTGACACCTCCACAACGAAGGTGATGAGTAAATAGATATTATTGTGGGACAAAATGGGGCAAATAAAAAAGAACCGTGGTTTCCCTCGGCTTCTCTGTGTTCTGTTTGGGTTTTTTTCAAAGCCAGCATGTTCTTGAGATATTCAAGCCTTCCTCCATCTTGATCGGTGAGTCAGAAATGAACTAAAAACAGAGAAATAATGGTTTGTCTGAGGATTGTGGCTTTTGCCCCAAATGTTGGCTTCTCTTTGTTGTTTTATTCATATCAGGAAGTCTCTCTTTCTTCTTGAATGAATGACTGCTTGTCCTTGGACTTTCTTAACCCTCACGTCTCACTTTGTCTTTTAGCTTTCTTTCATAATGTTAGCTGTGAAAATGTAAATTAGTGGATTTTCTTTAAAATGTATGGATTTTAGAGGGGATCAGGTCATTTTAACTTCAGATCCTATAATATGTCAAAAATGCACTGTGTGAACAAGACTTTTCCTCCCAGGATGTTCATGATAAAAATGTCCACATTTAAAACCATTAAAACTGATTTTATTTTTCTCTCACTGTCATCAACGGAAGCTTTACGACATTCCATGTTGTAAAGCTTTTATTCTGGAATCATAGCTTCAAGATTGTTGTTTTCATAGTTTTCCGACTCACAATGCCATATTTCTTTGTTTGACCCATAATAAGAAAAATACAGGCTATTTTTTATTATTTTCTGCAACAGGGTCTATGACTGCATTTATAATTCTGAAAATAAATGAATATTTGATAGTTATGAGCCGGACTGATGTTGGTGGAAGGCATTGAGTCAGTAAAAGTGTATTATAACATTAATATATAATATGTTATGGCAGTTTTGGGAAGGGGAACTTCTCCGTCTGCATATATCATGATGAAGTGAAGCATTATGGGTAAAAGTGATGAGATGCTTCCCAAAAACAGGGAGGTGAGTTGAGACCCGCATCCTTAAGAGTGCATTTGTTTGTGTTCAACCATTCTGCAGGTCTTGACCTTAGGCACGCCCAGGTGGTGGCGTTATCCACGGGTACCAAGTGCATCAACGGAGAGTACCTGAGCGACCAGGGTCAGGTGGTCAACGATTGCCATGCTGAGGTCACGGCCCGCAGAGCCCTGCTACGCTTCCTCTACTCTCAACTGGAGCTCTTCCTGAGGTAACAGATATGACATCATCTTCCTGGGATGTTTAGATGAAAGCCCTCAGATAGACAGATGCTGCTATAACCAGTCCTCTAGAAGACTGGCTCGTCCATAATCATCTGTCCAACTGACCTACTTACTACAGCATATCAAATTCATACGATATTTTTCTCAACTTACTCATATAGCTCATTGCTTCCATCTGTTTACCATCAGTATAAAAGGTGACATTGAAAATTTTGGTGTTTTTTTTACTATTTTGCTGTGTTACAGGATTATCGTAAACATGTTCAGTTGCTGAGTCTCATTCCCAGCTGGTCTTACGTCCACATTGTGCTTTGGTTGCATCAGTGTAGGTAGGGAGACCTTTTCACCATCTGCTTCATTGTCCCTCCTTCACATATGCCGCTGATGCCCCAAAATTCACCCACTGAGCAGAATCCCCTAACTTCTGGTTCTGATCTAGCTGGTTCTCAGCGGACTAATGATCTCTCAGGATTTCAGGTCAGGAGTTGCGTATGTCCCAGAGCAAGTGTTCGAGCGTGGAGCTCTGATGTTTATTTAAGCTTTTACTGAATAAAAAAAAGCTCAGTAGTCAGTATAGTTGCATTTTTAATCGAATGTCGAAAAAACAAAAATATCTATTATATGTATAATATATACTGTTTGAGCTATGGTAGAAAAACCTGGTTCTGTTCGATGTGGTTATTATTACAGTAGATAAAAAGTAGATTTTGCCAATAAACCCATAAACATAAAATGTGGTTGAATGATTCTGCTTTCAGTTGCATTTAAATCTTGTTTCTGTGGTGGCGCCAACAGTTTACTCATAATAATAATAATACATTTAATTTATAACGCACTTTACATTTGTATCAAATCTCAAAGTGCTACAACGTAAAAGCAGATAAAAGCATCAATAAAAATTTGAAATAATATCTATATAAAAACATGACCAAAAAGCAGCAATGTTAATTAAAAGTTATAGGTTCTGCTAAAAAGGAAAGTTTTAAGTCCTTTTTTAAATGTGTCAGTCGTCTGTGGAGCCCTCAGATGGTCAGGGAGGGCATTACACAGACGAGAAAATACATCACAGTCTGCTTAATAACATTGTGTTAGTTGTTTGTTAACACCTCCCGCTGCAGCCAAACAATGCTCTCTCTGTAATAAACTCAATGGAAACAGCTCAGCTCCGTTCACCGGAGACTCTTCAATAATCAGCTGGTCACATGTGTGCTGTTCTCTGCAGCTACGCATGCTATCACACACTCAGCTCAGGGTCTCAGTGGCCTATTTGTTTTTAGCGATTGTGTAAACGTTTCTTTTCTGCATGCCTTTGAAACCTGCAGGAAGTGCTTCGTTGCACACCAATATTTCCAAGTAGCAGGAGATGCTCTTGATGAGTTTTGACTCCAAACTGCGCCCGATGCACGAGCATAAATAACGTTCCTGAGTTCCCTGAGGAAGAGTCGATAGCTGACTTCCTCAGGGGGCTGATTCATCAGATTAGTGGCCAGAAGTGTAGATGGTTGAATGTCATATTTGCATACACATCACTGACTTTTCGTCTTTGCACAATGCTTGGTGACAGGTACAGAGACTTGGAGGCTTCGGAGAATGCCTAATAGGAAAGATAAGTCGTAATGAAATGACCAAACAAAATGCCAGATCTTCCATATTTACTCTCAGTGAAAGGCCACTGGAGACGGAGGAGAGGTTATGTAGAGAGTGCAGCCGTGTTCTGCATGGTGCTTGGTGACGTATACTTCATGAGTGTATGTGTGATGAAAGCTTTATTCCTAAGAACAGAAGAAACAAGGATGTATATTTTTGAATTAGACGACGTTAGCCATGTTGTATGTTTTCACCACGGCTTTTACCATCTGGTTTATCCATCTCATAAATCAGAACTATCTCTCCAGTGTTTCCATTAGAGAAATATGTTAAACAGTCATTATGGTATCAAACTAACAGAATGCGACGGGATTTTTTTCCCTTTCATGTTATTTGTCATTGGCCATCGTTTATTAAAACACTAACAACTAATGTGCCGACATCAGCAGAAACAATAGCTGCAACATTTACTGCACTCTTTATAGAAAGTATTGACAGAGATTTTTGCAAAGGGTGTCACGATAAATATATATACGTATTGGTAGCATCTGTGATGATCAACAGCCATAACATTAAAACCACTGACAGGTGAAGACAGAATAACATTGATGGTCTTGTACCTGTCAGTGGGTGGGATGTTTTCGGCAGAAAGTGAGCACATTGTCTCAAAGTTGGTGTTTGAAGCAGGCTTTTTTTACACGATCTGGCCACAGTGATGGTGTGAATCTGATATTACTACATAGGTAGTAGTGAACATGTTACTGAAGGCTTGTAGCTCAGCCTTGGTCTGATCTTTCGTTTTATTTGTGTCCCATCTCACTGATATTAGACTCAATAAGCACTTTTAAACATTTTTTCTACCAGGACGGTTCTGTCATACCACCTCAGACAGTTTTCCATCGTTTCCTGGCCTTCTATGGAGCTGCAGATCATCTAACTGTGGTTGTAAAACTTACTCTTGTCATCTTTGCTTTGTGTTCATCACTTATTTCATCTTAATCAGCCCCTTAGTTAGCCGGGCTTGAAGTTCAGCACCGCAGGGGAAACTCTCCCTGCTCTGCGCGAGACAGCCTGAGTAATGTCCGTGACTCAGTGTGACAGTATGAGAATGAACTGTTGTCAGACTGAGGGCCGACCTCCATCTCTCTCCATCTCCGCCTCGCTCCATCAGGGGAAACAAAAAGTGGAAATCTATTTCTCCTGCTGTGATGAATGGGTCTGCCTCTCTCATCCGTCTCCTCCGTGTTTGTTGTCCGCCTGTTCGCTCTCTCTTTGTGAAGCAGAAGGCCGGAGGACTGGGAAGAGTCGATATTTGTGCGACACAAGGAGCGCGGCTACAGGTTGAGGGACGGCGTCCATTTCCATATGTACATCAGCACCTCGCCGTGTGGAGACGGGAGACTCAACTCGCCCTACGAAATCACCACTGAATGTAAGACCCCAGTTTCCCCTGAGGGTTCTGTTTTACACAGGCTGACAGTGTCATAAATTCTGTTGTTCAAAAATGCTTGATGTATTTCCATTTAATGTCATCATGGTTTCTGACAGCCACTCACACGCAGAGAAGACGCTGGCGTCCTTTTCGTCTCACCTCCCATTGATGAGTTGACTAGATGACATTTTATTGCTTGAATAAATTGTATTTTCATTTGAAAGGCCTCTTTCAGGTGGCGTATGAGTCGAGGAATGTAAGATCCTACTGATGACTGCAGATCCATCAGTAGGACGTATATGACGGCCTCTACTGAGAATATAAACCACAGAACTCCGTCAGAGCTTTTTCGTCAGACCAGTGAGGCTAGAGGGAGAAAAGATTATGTTGTTGGTTATTTAACCTTTTAATGTTTTACACTGCCCTCTCAGAGATTACAACATTACTTTTTACTTTTCCCTGACTGTTCTTAAACACGTCTCAACAGCAAGTAAAAGGTTTCATTTTTAAATTCTGTCACATCAGCCAACACCGAGTCCACAGAGGAAGAGGAGAATAAAGAAGGAAGTGGAGTTTAAATCCATGGAAATTGAGTTATTAAAAGGAAAACAGAGTTCATCATCATCACAGCTCATTCATCCACAAGGAGGTGGACGTGTTGTTTATTTACATCAAGCATAATTTCATGTATAATTTCTACCGTAATTTCCTTTCATGAGCATGGGAAACTTTATTTTCTTTAGCAAAATATTTATTTGGTTTTTCATTTCTAACGGAAGATTAGAAACATCAAAACTATTTCTCTGAGTGGCATATGAAAATCAGATTAGAAAATAATAAGATTAATAATCACTAATAATATTAATAATAGTATATTCATTAAAAACGCATTATCTCAGAAGGTAAAACCTGCATGTGACTTTTTTCCAATTAATATGTTCTTTCCCGTGTTGGAAATATCATATAATGAAGTATTTACTTACTTACCTTGCAGACTATTTACCATTACTACATAAAATTAGGTATATTCTGTGGTCCCCGACAGCAAAGAACCCCCAATCCCCTGCGCTGTACAAGCAGTCCCCGACATCAAACTCCTCAAATTACCTGTGAAGTTTTGTCAAAAAAAAAAGTAAAAAAAAAAAACAACAACTCCCTCTAGTGAGTAATAAGTAAGAAACAATCGCAGGGAAATTCAATTTCACTCTAATTAAATTGTGACGATTCTATAATTTCCCTGTCTTCTGGGGTATATACTCAGAATCTGAGCAGGTAGAAGAAGCGTTACACCTGATAAAATACAAAACACTTCTTGAAGCAAAATCAAGAGTCCGAGATCTTTCCTAATCCAGGGAAAATGGTTCTTTCTCCTCCTTCCAAAGACAGGATAGAGGACGTCTTCATTCATCCATTATTTCTGTCACAGTTATGAATAAACAAGAGTGTTTGGAGACGGCGGCGCTCTGCCAAGGTTCTGGATCCGCTCCAAAGATCCGTTCTCCCCACACTGTAAATTATAATAAATAGATTTTCTTCAAATAAATACAGTAGATCATTCATTTTATTTTACTTTTTCAGCTTTGACTTAAAATGAAAGTTGAGGCAGTGGGTTTACCGACTTCACTTAAATAATAAAGTCAACTTGTAAAATTTTGCAGAAGACAAGTTATTAATAATTTTAAAACGTTATTTAACTCCGCCAATTCCTCCAGAATTTATTTGATCCCTGATTCCTGCCCCTTATAAAAGTTTCATGCAAGTCTCTCTAGAACTGTTTAAGTTATAGACTTACTGTATAAGAAATCCTGACTGGCTAGATGGATCTTCTCCACGGTCTCTGGAGTTCTTCCTCGCTCCATGCTCTCTGGAGTTCTTCCTCGCTCCATGCTCTCTGGAGTTCTTCCTCCCTCCATGCTCTCTGGAGTTCTTCCTCGCTCCATGCTCTCTGGAGTTCTTCCTCGCTCCATGCTCTCTGGAGTTCTTCCTCCCTCCATGCTCTCTGGAGTTCTTCCTCGCTCCATGCTCGGCATCTGTCCGGTAGTTTTTGTGTGCTCCTAACACTCGGACACCAAAGTGATCTCTTACATCCATTTGTTCATCCCAAAGTAGTAAAGTTGTGATTCCTTCTTTATAGACTCAGACTGAACACACTATCAGCATCATTTAAAAACGATTCTTTCCTTCTGTTTATCCTCAGACACACTAACACCGTGTTTGCTCCCATGTTTCCACGTCTATCTAGTCTCACAGCCTTTACTGCATAAATGAAAATTATACTTCAGCACGCCTAGTTTGATCAGGACTACTGATAACAGTTTTAGAAACAATTAAAATAACAATCTTCTCAAAGATTGCAATTGGATTGGAAGTCAATCTGTAACCGTGGCGACTGGCAGTGTTAAAATGTAATACTGCTATTACTTTTATTTATAACTATTTATAAAATCAATGTGTAGACATGGAAACATGGCAACTGTATCACACTCAGTCACACTCCAAGGTTCATACGGTGAAACAGTCCAGGTTCATACAGAGAAACAGTCCAGGTTCAGACAGGGGCTTCATTTTCCCCGTCACATTTACACATTAAAACCTCTTGAACTTAACAGAAGGCTAATGTGACATAATTGACTTTTTTTTTTTTCATTCAGAGGGATATTGGAGATGTTTACTGTTTCCAATCTGGTCTCTCTGAACAGATGTAATCAGAAAATGTGAACTCCACAGAAATGGATCTGTGCTGCTGATTAAATCAAACAGCTCTGTGTTATTAAGGAACAACAGACTTCATTATCACATAATTAAATTAGTCTGTGTAGATTCTCAGTCATCCAGGTCCTGTTTCTCCTGGTGGGTTCAATCCAAAGAATATCCTGTTTTGGCTTGAAGACGTTTCACCTCTCATCCAAGAAGCTTCTGTAGTGAAACGTCTTCAAGCCCAAACAGAAGTCCAGTTCATCTGGATTCAGCACACATGGATAATTTAATTGGGCATCCAGCAAAGCCGTGTAATAAGAAATGACATAATGTGGAGTGTGTGTGTGTGTGTGTGTGTGTGTGTGTGTGTCTGCAGTACACAGCAGCAGACACCTCATAAGAAATCACCGCAGCCACCTCAGGACTAAGATTGAATCCGGCGAGGGGACGGTGCCGGTGCGATGCCGGGGACCCGTTCAGACATGGGACGGCGTCTTACAGGGCGAGCAGCTCATCACTATGTCCTGCACCGACAAGATCACCAGGTCAGTAATGTCAGGTGTTACATCCTGATTTAAAATGGTTTCTTCTTCCTGGCTGCAGATAGACGGTTATTTTATTTATTTTGACAAAAAATGCGTAGGCTGAACCTACTGCTTATTATTCCTACACGTATTACATCTCAGATTCTGGACTTCTACCCTGTAAACCTGAATAAGGAACCAAAACTCAAAAAGTAGTATCAGTATAGTATCAATCAATCCATCAATCTTTATTTATATAGCGCCAATTCACAACAACGGTCGTCTCAAGGTGTTTTCCAGAAAGATCAGGTGTAGACAAAACTATTTATAGAATTATCTGTTGCACATTTCAATTATGAACTTTATAGTTAATAAACTCTAAAGTCTTGAACTATCAGATCGTTAATATTCAGAGTTACTGGAGCTTTAACATTTTGATTATAGTTGAATTAAATTATGTTAATCACCAACGGTATATTACAATTCATAGAATGTGGGAGGAAGCCAACACGCCGCAAAAAGTTTAAAAAATCTAATTATGTGGCTTTTAGGAACAGAAAATAAATTCTAAATAAATTCTATTCTAAATTTAAAATAGAATTAGAAGAAATTCTCAACAAGGTTTTCACAACATATTCCCGTTAATTTACCTGAGCGCTCAGGTTTAAAGATCCCCAAATTTTATATTTTTAAGTTAGATAGTGAGAGAATTTACACCGTGTTATAAGATAAACACAAACGGAAGCAAAGAGTTATACCGGAACTCAACATTTAGTGTCTGTAGAAATTATAAACAGATTTTACGTTTCACCGCTCATTCTAATTAGTTCATTTGAGCAATTGGCTTTACAGTTATCTCCAAAACTAAATAAAAGCATAAAGAGTGAGAAACAAATCAAATAAGAAACAATGTAAACAAACAAACAGTCATTTGTATTTCTTACTCAATATTATTTCTGTTCATTTGAAACATGACAACAAACGATATTGAAAGACTGAAGAAACATCATTAAACACAATATCAAAGTGTTTTGGTTGACGAGGCAGAGAAAAGTAACTGAAATGCAAACATAACAACAAAAAGAGCAAACACATCAAACGCGGGACAAAGTTGTTGTTTTTTACACCGAGAGGAGAAAAAGACACAGGAAGCCCAGGATGGTGTAAAACATGATGGTGGAGACGCACGAAAGTCATGGTAACAGTGAATAAATAGAAGAGAGCATGAATAATGTCAAATAGAAAACAATAACGAAGAGGAAGTTACACAAAGAATTCTTCTTTTGTAACCCCTTTGCAATTTCAATTATGTTTAATATTTTTCTCTTAAACCATCAGTAACCACGGTGACAAAAGTGAAAGACACCATTTCAATCCCTGAAAAGTTCCTTATACAGCCGTATCTTTGACGTTTTCCTCCAGCAGAGCAGATTTTCAGTTTGGTTTTTTGTTACTTAATGGAAATTTCAATCAACTTAACAATTTTACCGCCTTAATAACGTGTCGGGAATGACATCATAGTTGTGATTTCAGGTTGTAAAACCTACTTAGTCAAGTTAATGTGTTGTAGAATGACAAATATTAAGGGGCTCAGTGTGTTCATATTTAAAAGAAGACTGAAAAAGACCATAATAATTATAATATTTTTCAAGTGAGGGAAAATAATTACCTTAAAAGTCTTTTCAAAAGTAATTTGCACAATGTGTTCCACTTGGTATGTTTTATATCCCCCATCATTTTCCTGCAAGGATAATTATGGGGGATATAAAACAATAATGATACAATAATTATTGTTTTTCGACTAATTTTGGACATTTTTTGCTTTTGTTAGTTTGGGAGAACATCTAAAACTAAATCTGATTTGTAGAAAGGGTAGAAATGATCGACTAAGACTCCAGCCTTCACCTTTTAGGTAAAAAAAAAAGGAAGAAAAAGGATAAAGATGTTATGAATCTGCATGTGTATATGAACGTTGGTTTGTTGTACATATGTAAATATACATGTGTGTGTATGAGAAGGGGAGAAATGTAAGTATGGAAATACTTTCCTCATCCTTAAAGTGGAACAAATGCTGCAGATCTCACGCATACAGATCAAAGAAAATAAATTCTCTTTCTTACATTCTTCTCTCTTCTTCGTCTCTCTCCTGGCCGCTCTTAGTGCATGGGGTGAGTTAAATTCATCGTAAAGGTCAGCACTAGACATAGACGTAAACTCCTCTCAGAACATGTGACCGGTACATGCTGTCGCCCGGGAGGTCCCTGGCCTCCGCGAGAGGGGGAGGCAGAAAGCTATCACTTTATTAGGAGATTAGCTTCCTTATAAGAAAGATTGATCGCTGTGTGAACACAGCACCCGGAAATGTGCTGTATGAGCTGGGCAGATGGTGTCTGATATTTACCCTGGCACATCCCTGTGTGTGTGTGGGGTATGTTTGTGTTAAGATGAGCGCTGCTGCAGGTGATCTCTGTCAGAGTCCAGGTGGTCCTTATTGATTTCCCATACTTCACGTGAACAGCTAGTCCTGCTCTAATGAATGTGTGTATTTATCATATCCAGATCTGCAGAGCTGATCCTTCTCTAGCTGGTACCGTCAAACAACCATCCATCCACTGAGTTTTTTCCCTTTTCATCGGGTTCTTTGACATTATGTAAGAGCAGGAGTGATAAAAGCACCAAAAGATGTGTGATATGCTTCCAGACAAAGCCAAGCTTTTCAAATAAGTTTGCTATTATACAGCAAAACCGCATATTAACTTTTGTTGCTTATTTACTACTGGTTAAACGCTAATCATCCCCACAATGGAATGGAGGATTTCTACATAGCATGAATGTGTACTAACTCCATTAGATCATTGTTTATTTCATCACCTCATTCACGCCTTTTCACAAAATCTCAGTCTTAATTAGGTAACGTCCGCATCTGTGGTTGTCTGAGATCCCAGCAGCGTTCCACCTGCTGAGCATTTGGGGGTCCCTCATAAAGAATGTATCCTCTTACATGGAGGCTGTCATGGATAAACCCAACTCGGGCTCCAGTGAGCACTTTTCACTTTTATAAGTCGAAGTTCCCTTTAAAAACAATCGAGGAAGAAGATGACGAATACGTTGTTGCTGTCTAACGGTTTTGTGTTTGGGTTGGGTAATGTGACTCATGCCTCCGACCGTGTTCTACTGCACGAACCTCGCCAGTGGTTTCAAGAGTCCGGTCTTCACGCTCACCTTCTCCGAAATATCTCTCAAATATCGGTGTTCACTCACTGTCCGTATGTGAATGGAACAAGTCCAACTGGACCAATGTAGAGGTCAACATCCCTAGAGGCACTAGAGATTACTTTTAAAATAGTTCACACTGTCGGTTAAACTCATCATGAGCATTCTTCACTCACGTCCCTGGGGTATCAATTATCACATCTGAAATTATTTTTTTAATGTTGTCAGTTTTTCCAGGAATGAACCTCAACAGGAACTGAACCCGTGAATTTAGCCTAGTAAGCACCGCGTTGTGCCAACTGAGCCCCACAGGACTACAGCTGGGCCTCAGCTGTGTGGAAGGATTGGCCCCAACACACACAGAGAGATGAGAGAGAGAGAGAGGAAACAAGAGAGAGAGGAAACAATAAGAGAGAGAGAGAGAGAGAGGAAACAATAAGAGAGACACAGAGAGGAAATAATAAGAGAGAGACAGAGAGGAAACAATAAGAGAGAGAGAGGAAACAATAAGAGAGAGGGGAAACAAGAGAGAGAGAGGAAACAATAAGAGATAGAGACAGGAAACAAAAGAGAGGGAGAGAGAGAGAGGAAACAAGCGAGAGAGGGGAAACAATAAGAGATAGAGACAGGAAACAAAAGAGAGGGAGAGAGAGAGAGGAAACGATAAGAGAATAAGAGAGAGAGTAAACAAGAGAGAGAGGAAACAATAAGAGAGAGAGAGGAAACAATAAGAGAGAGACAGAGAGGAACCAACAAGAGAGAGAGAGAGGGTTGAAACTTCTCCTGTGGTGCTGCTGTTAATTTGACCAATTGGATTCAGTCGGCCCGGGCTGGAGACGGTGTGATTAAATCTACCCAGGTCACCATTGAGGGTGAAAGCAATTACTTTAAAAAAAAAAATAGAGTGACGGGGGAGGCAGAGGGGACATCCCGCTTTACTCACCAGCCAGCATCTCTTCTCCTCACCCGACCACAGTGGATGGAACACACTGCCCTCTCCTTGCTCCTCTGCCTCCCTTCTCTGCTCACTTATACAGCCGTAAATGACGGTCAGCCATCGTTAAAGGGGAATGGGTCACCAAAGGCCGGTTTATCAAGGTCAGGGTGGAAGGTGGAACAGAGAGAACACACACACACACACACGCATACACACACACACTAACACACCATCATAAATTGATCCCTCTGGACACTTTTTTTGTCCTGTATTACCTCACATTACTTTTTATATCTGCTCTTCCTTCACTTCCTGCTCTTTATTATAGTTAGTTCAGCTTTGACCATCACGGGTTTTAGGATCTTTGCATTTAGCATAAATATTCCAGATAATGGGGGATGCCTCACCCCCTCACTGCTCAGCCCGGTGGGTTTGTTTTCTTAAGCTGGGCCCTTTTGCGAAAATTTGATTTGAAGTCGACAGCTGGATTTAATTGAGGGGCCTAAATGGCTTTCATATAATGATGATGTTCTCAATTCCGCTGCAGTTTTATGCAGATGAACACATTATTTTAATGGTCTTCGTTCACTAAGGGAGGGAGGAAAGGATAGGGGAGGCAGAGGAAAGGTCTCTCTCTTTAAATTCACAGACCCATGCCAGATGGCTGTCTTTTCTTGCATGAGATTAGAAGATGTTTCTGATTCACGGTGTTGCTTTTTGGGTAAATTAATATTTCAGGCTAAACTACTCCTGTTATGGTGGAGCACTGAGGTTTTGCACAGGTGTGTGTGCTGTCGGTGAACAAAGCTCTTCTCCTCTGTGTTAGAGAAGGAAGAACAGATCTTGCCAACAGATTGAAGGTAAAGTGTAGGCGGGCGCCCGCCGCCTCGTGAGCGCATTTAGTGATTCCCAGAAAGCCCATGATGCTAATAGAAGTCTGCTCAGGAAGCAAACTAAGCTGTAGCGAGTAATTTTTAAGTCAGGGAGAGGGAGAAAAAACACAAAACAAGCTTTGACTGTAATTCCCTGTGTGATGAAGAGTATACGAAAAGAACAGTGATCTGAAAATGAGTCGCCTCTGATTGTTTCTTAATAAAGTTCATTAGTCCAGTGCGCTGCTGAGGCACATGGCGGTTTCCCGCCACCGTGTCCAGGGATGGTAACACAGTAACCATCGTCTTCAGTCCATAAATTAGCTTCTGCTGCTTAAACAGAGCAGATTTCCACGGTGTGTGGCCCGTGACCAGCTGGCTACACTATCAGCCATCAGTCGGGCTGGCAGGATTAACCCCCGAGGGGATTTTGTGTCACTCGTGGATCTCCCGAAACAAATACTGAGGTGATCGGTCCCCGCAGTGAGCGATCGACGGAGACTGTCCTGCAGTGCATTAAGCTCAACGACACTGATGGATACACACATGGTAATTTGTTGTTCCATGTAATGAATGCTGATGTACTGACCTTTGGCAGTGTTGATGGTTTGCGTCTCTGAACCAGGGAAAGTGGGCGAAGGACTTCGTGTGTGTGTGTGTGTGTGTGTGTGTGTTGTTGATGCTGTTATTCAGCACGTCCCACATCAAGATAATGATCAAATTGTCTCTACCTGTCATTAAAGCTTTCACATCTGTCCCTCTTCCTCCCTCCCTGCCTCCCTCTACGCGCCTCACCCTCTCCTGCACCTCTCCCCTGATCCTATCTCTACCCACCTACTCTCCATCCCCCGATTGTTGCCTCTTCATATTTCCTTCATCTTTCAATCACCCACGCCATTCATTTTCCTTCCTTTTCCGTCATACCTCTCTCTCTACTTCCTCCATCTCCACAGATGGAGCATCATTGGCCTGCAGGGGGCGTTACTGAGTCACTTTGTGGAGCCGGTGTACCTGCACAGCCTGACCGTCGGCAGCCTTCGTCACACCGGCCATCTGCGTAGAGTTCTGACCCAGCGGCTAGAGCACATGGGCCCACTTACTGCCACGCACAGACGCAACCAGCCCCTGCTCAGCGGTACGTCGGCAGCGCAGTCAGACACGCGTCTGTGCTCCCGATACATTTACAAATACATCACCACCGCATGAAACGCTCATATAATGAAAATCCTCCACGGCTCCTTTCAGCATAACTGCTGCCAGGAGCTGGTCTCCAGGTCTCTCGGCAAACTAGTGCTGCTTTATTTCTGGGAGCAGTCTGATCACAGCCATTACAAATAGACATGTTTTATCTGAAATGGCTCTGCTTGTGTGAGATCTCCTGACCATTAATGAGAATATTAACACATAGATGTGCGTGATTCTACCACAGTAAGAGGGGTGACTGATAGTCAATGCTTTATTTATTTTTATTTCTTTATTTGTTGTGGAGGGTATAATGTACAATAACAAACATAAAGGTAAAGAATCATACAAAAACTGTGCAGAGAATATGGATCCCTTCTGTGTAGACGTCACCTGACCTCCAGAATTTGTTTGGATGGAGGTTGATGCCTGAATGTGTCTTAGCGGACCTCTTTGTGTGATAAGATAAGGACGAAATCTGTAAAACTCTTCTCCTTCTACCTTAAAAGGCCACACATCTCATATATTTGGTTCGATTTATCATCATTTAAGACTAAAAACTATAAACTAAATTTGTTTTATATTGAAGTCCAGAATTGACTCGTTTTATCGCTGGTTGGTGTCCACCAGAATGTTCGTGTCAGCATGTGTTCCTTTACACTCCACAACTCATACATGCTAACATGAAGTACTTCATGAAGGGTTACTTCCAACCGTCAGGATTATTCTCTAGGATTATATCGGCCATTATTGCTCTTTGTCATTTACCTGAATAGTCTAGCATTCAGCGGAGGAGCAGCCGTCGAGATGAATAGATGGAGATCGGCCCGAGCTGCAGACAGGTGCGTGGGCTGAAAACACAGGAAAACTGATGAGGGTTTGGAGTCAAGGACGGTCTGTGACATTTATTGCTGAGGACCGCAAATGACTGCCTGTGGGCAGAAGAATGATGATGCGAGAGAGGAGTTGCAGACTGGGACCGAAAGAACGAGTTAAAAACGCTGCTGAGGTCTAGAGCTTATTCTTCACAATAACCACAACAAGTAACATTTCAGGGAGAAATACAGACGTGTTTTTCAGAGATTACATCTTGAAGATCTCACATGCTCAATATAGTATTCCCAGCTAACTTAAAGACACATTTTACATGAAAATGCTTAAATATGACTTTCTTATCTTATTTCAAATACCCGAAGGTCTTCAATCTAGAGTAATACCGGCACAATCAACAGCTGTTTAAGAAATTTAAAAATGAGACTCACCAAAGCTGTTCTTCATCTGTAGCTACAGAATCTGTCCTCTTTTTTTTTAAGAAAAGTCCAACAACACGGACGTAGGGAACACCAGTGCGTATCACTTCCATTATGAAATTCCTTTTACATACGGCATGTAGGCCGGTGCCGGCAGGCGGTCGTAGGTTTTGATTGATTGAAAATGAATCCCCAGTAGCAGCTGGAAACAGAGAGGAAATATTGTTTTCTTTGAAGAAAGAGGTTCACACATGTGGAAAGGGTGATTATTATTGGATAAAAATCATTTTAGAATTATGTGGCACTGACTCGTCTAGTATTTTGGATATAATCACATCTGTGTCATGAGCAGATGAAGATTTTCCTACTGTGTGAAGAGTTAGAGGAGAGAGTTCTCTCATCAGAACCACAGGATGTTGGTGAAGCCGGTGTTCCGAGCCAGAGTCACACTGGCATCAGAGTTGGCGATTCTCTCTCAGCTGCTGGTCCGTGTGTGTGGGCCCAGTAAAGCCCATCAGCAGGACAGGTGTGTTGATCTTCTCATTTAGTAGTAATGTGACGTGTGAAAATCTCCTGAAAATACTTTGTAGGACATCGAGGGTTGACTAAATGTATTAAAGATGAGACTAAATGTAATGAAAATTCAATAAAAGTTATATTTTTCAACCAAGCTTTAAGAAATGTTACAAAGGACTCAAGAGCCAGATCTGTGGTTCTGGTCCAGGACTCAGAGGAAAAGCTCAGAGACAAAGAAAGACTTTTAATTTATAATTCTGAGGTCATAGGGGGGGTGTATGAGAGTATGTCGAACCTTCACTTTTGGCCCTCCACTATTCCTGTCTCAGATTAAGAAGGCTTTGTCTTTCAGGATGACTGGATTGGATGTAGATTTAATACTTCTTAATTCTAGTAAAATAATGTTTCAGCATTCCCACATTCAGAACCATGAGAAGAATGTACGCATCATTATTTATACGATAAATGTTTACAAACACTAATAATGATTAAACTCATTATAAATTGTGGAATATGTTTCAGAAATATCTAGTTTATATATCACTGCGGTACCATAGTAGGAAACTGAAGGTTGGTTAGATTGGAGGAGGTTGATTCTATTCTATGACGTGACACCAGAATCTGTCATGTGTCTTTATGAGGGAATTCAAAATGCAGCATAGTATCTTAGGAAAGTGGAAGTTTTATGGCAGGTCTCCTCTGGAAATGAGTGATGATGATGATGATTTTTGGACCTTCTTGTGGGTTTAGTTTAACCTTGTACAATGATTGAGCAGCATTAGAAAAAACAAAAACCAAGAGCGATCGTAAAGTCATTATGTATCAATGAAAACCTACTGGTGTGCTTCATTTCTCTTATTTAATTCTTTTGAACCATATTGGAAATTATTTCGTATAGTTTATAACCAATACAGGTAATTAAACACTTTAAACTAATTATACCAGGAATTCACAGATTGTTAAGCTTCCAACAACCTGTTCTAGGGGGGGGAAATCCTTTTTTGTTTTTTGCTTGTGTTTGCTTTTGCAGCTTTATGACAGATTGTGCTTTCTTTCCAGTAAACAGGCAGTTTGGTGCTTAATGAAAGCATTGCATTGCTTTCAGACGGCGACATCCCATTCAGAGATTCTGGGTCATTTGTGTCCAGGAAGTATTTTCAGGGGCTCATTTTAATAAATATGTCAGTAGCAGATCAAATGACAATCACAATATGACATACATTCACACACAGACACCAACACACACACCCAGACAAACACAGTCAAACACACACACTGTCAAAGACAAACACCGACACACAGAGACAGCCACACAAAGACACACACAGACAGTTTGTATGTATCCCACACAAATTGTCTGTGTGTGGGATACATACAAATTATGTACAAACAGAATATGTATGTATCTGTATGTACAGATACATACATATTCAGACACAACTGTCTGTGACACTGTGTGTCTGCAGTATGCTTGCAGACAGACACGCACACAGACAGATACACACATATTCAGACACACAGACAGACACGCACACTGACAGACATACACACATATTGAGACACACATATTCAGACACACACAGACAGATACACACATATTCATACACACATATTCAGACACACAGATACACAGACACAAACTCGTGTAGCCCTGCATCTCTTCAGTCACACTGTGCCAGCCAGACAAGCAGCAGCTTAGAAATCGTCTGCCTCCGGGGCTCCGCTGAGACCCGAGGCTTTTGTTTGTAGTGAGGATGAATGCTGGAAAAAGGATCTGAATGACACCCAACTAGTAGAAACTGCATGAGCCATCACTTCAGATCTAGGCTGGTTGGAGCCGCCGACAGACAGACACCCTCAGCGATGTAGGGCACATTTTGTTGCAAGCATAGTCGATGGGAACAAAGATGGGGACAATCACATTCTACGCTCTCAGTATGCACCACACTCTCATCAGGTTTTAAGTGGACTTTTTGAAGGGCAGAGGAACTCTGGGAGTTGCGGGCCTCTGCTCAGGGTAATTGGATGGCATGAGGATGAATATTTTGCGAGGCCTGTCCTCATTAAGATTGATAATTGTGCTGAATGGTCCTCTGATGATTATGGGTGGGATGAATTTATCACAGAATCCTCCGACCACAGCCTTCAGCCAGCATTTTTCATGATTTGCTCACTGGCAATTCTGAGTGTGGTTGTTTGACTTCTCTGAAGTTTTTAGGGGAGAATTGTGGTCAGGCGTGATCCATCATCCATAAATACGTCAAATATTAGAGTACCTATCCTGCTTGTTGCATGTCCAGATATGACCATAGCTCTGCACTATTTCTCAGTGTTGACAGGTCCTGGTTTGGACAGATGATCTAGACGTGCCCTTTATCTGCTGTCGCCATCTCTACTTAAAGCAGAATGGTCTCTTGCGTCTCCTGCAAATGCCCTGCCCACCCCTCTGACCCCTGATGTGTGTTTTCTGCCTGTCCACACATCCCACCTGTCAGATGGTTGCACCTTCAGTAACTGGAGGTGCTGCAGTGATGAAGGGTAGACAGAGAAGGAGAGATGGACAAAGAGTGGAGATGGCCCCACACCAAATCAATGTAATCACAGGCCTTATCAGACAGCCATTCAATCTGAAGGGACAGAGGGGGGGGAGGGGGAGAGAGGGAGACAGCAAGGCAGGATGTAGCAAAGAATAAGAGCTTCAGTTGCATCTACATCACCCACACCTCCTCCTCTATCCATTCATCCGCTCCGATGAGCTCCAAGGCTATTTGTCCAGGTTTATTTAAAAGCAACACCCCAAGAGGAAATTCCTGGAGATCGCAGAGGGCCCATTCTTATCACACACGACCAAAGCAGCTCCACCTGAACCCTGAGGGCCAAACACATCGATGGTCTGATTCGTCCTTCAGTCTCGTCCTCTACCACCGTGGCAACAACACAAACCGTGGTTTGGTCATATCGTTGAGAATCTACGTAGGTAAAGGAAAGGTTGATAATAGTTGTTCACTACTATTGGAGATTTAAACTCTTATGTGAGCTGGTCAGATTGTTGCTTGATGTGAAATTTATCTGCATGAAACATGAAGTTGGAGCGTAACTCAGGCAGATACTTGATTTAAGTTAAGGGTACAGTTTGCAGACTTGTTGCTCAAAAAAGTTGCCTTTAATGGTCCAGTTTGTCAGATTTACAGCCAGAAACTACAAGTATCCTTTATTAATGCGTAATCACCAAAAACTATGAATTATTAATAAACTATAAATATTCTTTCAAATTAACTGCACAGTGGAGCGTGAGACAAGGCAGTTTTGTTGGTTGCAATCAGCAACCCTTACCACTAGAGGCCACTAAATCCTACAAACGGATCTTTAAACCAATAACAAATCCTCAACATTCATATATATTCTGTACATTAACCATAGCTAGCCATCAGAAGCTATCTTAACATTATCCTTGGTAGCAGCTCTCCAGTTTTAGACAGGATCCAGAAGACCAGGAAGTAGTCAGAGTCAGAAGATGGGAGTGTTCAGTGTTTTAATGACTTGAGTCCAAACGTATAGGACTGATTCCATTAGATGATATCAACATTAAGTCCATGAAGCAGGCCAGGACGGAGAAAAAGGAAATACAAACTAAATACAAAAGACAAAATTCAGAAAACACAGGACACACCTTCGCAGAATAAGTCCTGATTTGGGACAGAGCTTATATAGAGAAGGAAAAGGAGTCAGTGGCGGAAGCACAGGTGTGTGGCAACATAGAAACAAGGAGGGTGCACGAGTGAAAACAGATGAAACAGGGAGAGGAGAAATAAATAAACATGTGACATTTGAAAATGTACAGAAAACGACCTTAAAACCAAAACCATAACAAAAGACAGGAATTAAAATAACAAAACAAACAATCTTTTTCAAATACCTGTTGCGTCGTCACCACCTTCATGAGAAACAGTGCTAAACCCCTACAGCAATGCATGATGGGTGCAATGTGCATACAAAAACACTCGGGCTATCCTTTACTGTGGTTCTACAGCAGCCTCAGATATTAAACCAGGGTGAAGAGTATGTAAGGTTTTACATCCCATAACCAAAGGCTCCGATCCAGCCCTTTTCATGTTTGCCAAACACTTCCCGGAGGAGAAATTGATCAAGTCCTCAATGAGGAAAAATCAAATTGGCTATTATAGAAACATAGGAGTCAAGTCCATTGAAGGGATGAAATGAGCCATGAATGGAGCCGGAGAAAGGGAAAAGGCAGGATGGATAGGAGGGCCTTTTGTTCAAAGAGGTATGTCTCCACAAGAGAGAGGAGATGGGTAATAAGAGACTTAGGGGATTGTTGCTGTGGCAGGCAATTCATTCCAGCTTCATGGAGCTGCAGAAAAAGCAGAGTGAGCTGGTGAATGGAAGAGTAAAGACAGGAAAATGAGTGTGGGAATAAGAGAGATGATCTACAGGCATGTATGCTGTTATTGTACAGGTATCAGGTACTGTAACAAGATGTCAGACTCATTATACATATATAAATATCCATTCTTTATCTTACCGTTTATTTTTGGGGTCATGGGGCGTATCCCAGCTAACATTGGTTGAGAGGCAGGGTACACCCTGGACCAGTTGCCAGTTCATCACAGGGCAGACACACAACCACACACTTATGGGCAATTTTGTGCAATTCACCTCTATCACATGTTTTTCGGACTGGAGGAAGCTGGAGTTCCCAGAGAGAACCCATGCAGACACAGGGAGAACATGCAAACTCCACACAGGAAGGCTCGCAGAGGTGGATTTGAACCTGGTACCTTCTTGCTGTGAGGCAGCAGCGCTGCCACAGGTTAACTCTGTGGTTAATCCACTAACATGCATTAATCAAGTAACATGCAATAATCCAGTAACATTCATTAAACCATTAACATGAATTAATCCACTAACATGCGTTACAGTGAGAGGGATGTATAAAGAGGGACAGTGAGAGAGGGAGAGAGAAAAGCTTAGTGCATCATGGGAGATCCCCTAGCATTCTAAACCTATAGCAGCATAGCTAATAGCTAGCTTATTCCAGCCTTAATTATAAACTTTATCAAAAAGGAAAGTTTTAAGCCTACTTTTAAATGTAGAGAGGGTCTCTGCCCCCGGAACCAAGATCGGAAGATGGTTCCACAGGAGAGGAGCCCGATAGCTGATAGAATTTGAGGAGTTTAATCAGGGGGATGGCTTGTACAATGCAGGAGATTAGGGGCTTTTCAGGGATATACCCTTGCAGTCGGGGACGACAGCGTAGGTCTAGTTTTGAACTGCTTTGGTGATTTCTTCAACAATCTCCTTTTCTGCACAGGTAGTAATTCAATCATTTCTACAGTTTTTTTTTTTTTAATTCAGAAGGAATGGTGCCGCCTCTCCACCTGTCTGTCCACAGATCTGTCCATAGGTCTGTCCACAGATCGGTGTGTCCACAGATCTATACACGTATCTATTCAATTTGTAAATTACCATTACAAAATTTTTCAGTTGATCTTTTGTTTCTTAATGTTCTCAGAAAATGTGAATAATGTGGCAGTAACAGTGGAAACACTGACAGTGAACTCTCCGATTATCAACATTAAGATCAGGCAGGTGGAGGTCTGGGTCTGTTTGAATGTATGTATGTGTGCTCCTATAAACCCTCTGACAACCTGTTACAGATAGGTTCATTTCTTGAAAAACAGTTGAGGATCGGAACATTTGCGGTAATAAATTAGAATAGTTCCTGTAAAGATTAAATATATACTGTATATCTTCCTCTACAACTGCTTGAGATGTCTAGAGATCTGAATCCTTGATCATCTATAAGCAGTGTGTGGTTATTGCTTCAGGCTGTGAAGAAATATTCTTACCTTTACTGTCACTCACATCCACTTTACCTCAAACTAGACGCTTTCATTCTGATCGTTTTATTATCTCCTGACCGATCGCTGCCTGTGCTTTTCGAGCTACCGTGATTATTTCAGAGAGAGAGAGTGTCGGAGAGGACAGAGCAGAGACTGGCGGTCCGATGGGGGAGGGGACTTCATTCTCGTGATTGAAGGGAATATTTACGCTTATTTCATAGATGGCAGCGCTCAAGCTCTGCTAACGGTAGGAGGTAAACCTGTCGCTGTCCTCACCTCCACGCCTCTCACTGAGGGGAAATCTAAGCTCCGTAGGAACAGCGATGCAGTTTCAGGCCAGGGCTGACTTTTTTGCAGCACTGCAAATCTTTATGTCTGCCATTTGCCTCAGGGAGAGAGAGAAAGAGAGAGGGAAAAGGTTAAACTTAAGGACAGATTGGAGGGTTGAAAGAAAAATAGCAGATTTTCATGTTTTGTCTGAAATAGCAAGAAGAAGTGTATCATGTACTAAAACATTTTAAATAAAAGTCTACATTCTTCTGGATGACCTGTGGACGATGTTTTCAGTGTAGGGAACATTAATGCGACCTTAAATGTATCTTCTCTCCTTTCTTGTAGGCCTTAGCAGCGCCGAGTACCATCAGCCGGGGAAGGCCTCATGCGTGAGCGTCAACTGGACCCTGGGTGATGCTCAGCTGGAGGTGGTCAACACGGCCACCGGACGGAGACGGGAATCAGGGGCACCCTCGCGTCTCTGCAAGCACAGCCTGTTCACTCGCTGGAACAGACTTTACCGCAAGGTGAGGCAGACCTCCGGAGAGAGAGAGAGAACATAGGAAATGAATACTTCTGTTTAGGGGTTGGATTATAGTTCACTCTGTTGTTCGATCACTTTCAAGACTTAGATCATCAACCTGAAACATTAAGAATACACCAGTGGAGAAGGTAATTACACACATACATCTACATGATGCAATCTAAGCCTCATACAAGACATCTCAGCTCATTACAGAGTCAAGCGGACCTCTCATTGTGGAATAAACCTGACGTTTGAAGCAATAAATAGATATAAAGCTACCAGTTAAGAGGGACAGGTCGGAACCAGTCATGACATCTCTAACCAAGTAGCTTGCAGAGGTGTAGTCCTGTTGAAAAGCTTCTTACTCAAAGCTTTGATCTGCAGGAAAAGTAAACCTGCAGGGTCTCTCACTATCATCTACATCATAGCTCCGGCATGGTGGCCAAGGAGAATTCGTTTATGTCCTTTTTTTCAGCAGGAGCTCTGCCTTACAGACCAGGCGCTGCAGCCAGCTCACTGTTCTGCCGTTGAGGGCTGTGAGGTCTAACTCATCTCCAGGAGGATGGAGAACAGGGCAGTCAGACAGGCTGGCTTATGACCATAGCATCCAGTGATGCCGGCAGGTGTAAAACCTTTTACACCAGCGCTTTAGGACGGCGCACTGTTTTATGGGGTAGGCGTAAAGGCCATGATGTCTGCTCCCAACTAGTTCTTCATGCAATGATGTCAAAGCCGGAGCCACGAGTTGCTGTGTGGAGAGATAAAGTTCTGTTCCCAGTCCCACATGTGAGCAATCCTCAGACTTTTGATTGTTGAGTTTGATTATAAGGTCGTCAAAGGGCTTGGTCCAAACTAAATCCTGGAATGAGTCAGAGATTTTTGTCCAGAGTTACTAACCACACCTCAGAATTCAGTAATTTAAAGTTCAGGGTCGACTTCGGCAGATTTTAAGAACTGTGATTACTTCAGAATCCTGAATCTGACAACCTTCCGGAGCTGAAGGGCTCCGTCTAATGTATTTGTAGTATGAGGAGAGATTTACCAAACTTTCAACGTTTTTTTAAGAAAAATAGCACCTCTATTATACATCTATTAGACAGTTGAGACTTGATTGGAAATCAGGAAGAGAGTAATCGTAGGGGGAGACATTTTAAATTTTGGATATCCATGGTTCAGAGTCTGCTGTGTGTCTGAGGTCACTGACAAAGTTAAATGATCAAACACTGCTCATTTCCCTTGGGACAAATAAAGTATCTATTTATTACACAGTGATAAAACATCCAGCAGGCACCCACTTCCCTATGCTGAGGAACGCTGACTCCATCTTTACCCACATCCTCCGCAGAGACGGGTTCCCCCAGAGCTTTCTCCTCTCAAGCTCATTTTTTTATGAGTTTTGTGGCTGCACTTAAGTTGCCTTCCTTTTCTAAACGATTCTGAAATGGAGCTCACTTCCACAGGAGCATTGTGCCCTCTACTGTTAGAGGTGCAGCTCTTCATCACTCGTCTCCCTGATGATCACCTTGCGCAGGAAGCAAATCGTGAACGGTGTATTGCGGGCCTGTAATGATCCATGATTTTTTTCGGCTGGGCTGAAAATGGACACATTTTCAAAAACCATCGCAAACCAATTGAAAACAGGCCTTATTTATAATTGTGTGAATTTTTGCATGAGCTAATGTTCATGAGCATCAACTCATTAATTTGGGTGGAGAAAAAAAAACTTTTTTCCGCAAATATTTTTCACAAAACACAGCTTCTCGTGATGCAACACAATTGAAAACATATATGGTGTAAAATAATTTTCCCTTCATTTCATATCTTTTTCAGTAAATCAGTGCACAGAATGTAAGCTGACTTTATTAGCTGGACCCAATAAGGCCAGAACAGGCTTTTTCCAGTTAAAATGTCCACTTAGCAAACCAACATTGGTAAAAAAAAAAAAACATACAATACTCCGCTTACAGCACAACAGTAAAAATGTACAGGGAGGAACCTATAGCCTGTTAGAAGAGGTTGAGGTGAAGATAGCTCTGATCAGCACCAGGGCAGAGGAAGAGCTAAATAGAATACAGCCGGTATTGTTACTAATTACACTCTGCTCTACTGACGATAACATGAGGAAATCTCTGCTGTGAAAGTGTCCCACTAATTCAAATGTAAATTAAAACCACTCTCCACGTTGTATCTTTTTCTCACTGGAAAAATATTATGATGTCCCGTTCAATTAATACCAGCCTGATCAAAAGTCTTTATGAATGAATGAATGAACAAATGTCTTTTTCGGCGCCCTGTTCCGGTTCCCAGTCAACATGTTACTGCTGGAAAAACAAGATGCACTAACTCAAATGTTGTCAGAAACAACATGCCGTTCTCTCACAGCAGGAATCGCATTAATGAAGAAAGGTGAATAATACATTTCCCTGGTTGCACGTGAGCTCTCTGCCGCAGAAATGTGGGTTTGCTGTCTCCTGTAGGTAAATATATAGGCCCTGTAACATCTGCTGCTGCTGTTATCAGAAACTGTCAGCACACAGACCTGCTCCACTTTCATTTCCATTCTCAAACTTTATGTAACAGACACTGCCTGCATCGCCAAATGGCAGCCATTAAAGCATAATGACTATGAAACCATAATTATTTCGAGGAGTACTCTAGGAGGCCCCCACCCTAAGTGCTCCCTGCACGCTATATATGAGGGCCACGCATGAGCAGTCGCACTAATCTCCAAAAGAAACTTTTGCTCTCTCTCTCCACAGATCTTCATTGTTTCCCTTCGCAACAATAGGAATGCGCAAAAAGCACAGAGAATGTTCAATTGCTTGTGAAATGTAAATGGGGAGATTACACAGCTGTTGAAGCCACCCCGCCACCTCTCAAACCCACCCAAATGCATTTGTGCCGCCTCATTCGTTTTGTTTGGTCGCTCTTCTTCCCCATCTTGAAACCTTTTGCCACTCTGCCCCCGTTTTATTCCCCTCTCTTTGTTTTCTCTGCATATCATCATGTGGCGTTTTTATCTCAAACCCTATGCTTTTCTCTCTCTCTCTTTCTTTACTCTTGCTCACTCACCCTCAATAGTTGGGGAACCACGTGCCTGGCTCGGCGGAGTGCCAGCTCATGTACTGCGAGGCCAAGATGGCGGCACGACCTTATCAGACGGTGAAGCAGCAGTGGTTCAGAACTCTGCAGGAAACGGGCCTCGGTACCTGGGTCAAGAAACCGCCTGAGCAGGAACAGTTTGTGCTGCCGATCTAAGGAGGAGCGTGTAAGAGAGAGACAGAGAGTGTATGTTTATACAACCTTTATTTTTTATGGTAAGACGTTTCTATCATCCTGCTTCACACCTTCATACCTGACAGTTCCCCACAGCAACCTCTAAATTCGCGGCCGTCACTTCTCCGTGAAGGCGTGCGTCATAAACGACAGGAGGAAGGTCAACCAGGCAGCCTGAAAAGAAAAACGGACGTAAAGAAATGGACCATTCCTGTGACTTGCCCTCCTTTAAACACACACGTTTAAGCAAACACACACCTAAATAGCCCCACCTCCAGCTGTCCGCAAAGGGTGGGGTAACCTTGAGCGGAATGAAAGGCAGCTGCTATCTTGTCATCAGCTATTTCCAGGCCCAAAGCTCCCGCTGAGGAGCCGAGCCACGGGGGAGAGAGAGACAGAGGAAGAGAGGAAGGGAAAGAAAGAGGTCCACTTCCAATTACTCGCCCTGTCAGGGTGACGGCTGATAGAGGAAGAGGAAGAAAGAGAGAGTGAGAAAGAAAAGACGGAGCAGCTCGTCTCACCGTCCTTCTCTGGTTTCCGTTTTTGACTCACCCTTTGACTTCTGACATCCGTCTCCTCTCGTTGCTGCCTCCTCTTTCCATTTTCTCCTCGCACCTTTTCTTTGGGACTCTCCTGTTTGATTGTGCTTCTCCGTCTCTCCGTCACCCACCTTTCCTGTCCAGCGACAGCAGGTTGATACACACTCTTTTTTTCTCAAAACTCCCACCCAGTAGGTGGAGAGTGTTTTCCTGTTTTCTCCTCTCATCTATACTGTATTTATATCCTCTCTCTTCGGGTCATCAGACCTGGATGACGTTTTGTGACCAGAATCAATCTGTTGTGAGCGGTACCTCATTAGCGAGGCCTATTTGACCTTGTCCGCCTGTACTTTCTGTCTGTGGTCATGACCGCCCTGAACACTTAATTGTCGAGGTGGAGAAAAGTCTCGGCTCTGAGGGATTTTATTTTAGAAGACCATTTTCCGCACAAAGATTTAAGATCAGGGCGTTGAATACGACCAGCCCTGATCGCCACCGTCCCTCACTCTATTATCCCGTCTCGGTGTTTCACGTGAACACAGACTGAGCGTCGGTGTTGAGTGCTGATGTTTCCTGATCATGACTGTGTTGTTGTCATCGCTGTGTCACCTCAAGGATTCCAAGCCTCCATCAGCGCGGCTCAGTCGGTCGTAGAACCGAAGTAGTGAGAGTGACACCTAGAGGTGGTCTCTGGCGTTTCCCCTCCTCTGACTGTTAAGCGTTCCCCATTAGGACAGATTCTCATCTCAAACTCAAACCTCTGGTTCCCTGACTGAGGTGTGGACCTTCGCTGGTAGTTCGGATACAGACATGTTAACACAAGGTAGAATTTTCCCCCCCATTTGATTTCATCCTCAGTTAACGGGCTTTAATTGGACCAGGATATTTGGTCAATCAGTGTTGCTCAGGATTGCATCTCCGGAGCAGGAATTTTGATGTTATATGTTAGTTTAAAACGTCAAAGCCCCAGAAAACTTGTTTTCAGTCCATAAGAAATTCTTACTAACATAAAATATCTGACAGGAGAAGGTTAAACTGAGCCAACAAAAATTCAAATGTGGATAAATGGTGATATGAAGCACAAACCCATTAAACCGTCATGTGAACTTACTAACGTTTGTTGAAACTGTTCTCTTCTTGTTCAAGCTGATTACCTTTAAAAGGAGAATTAGGATTTTAAATGATTTGGTATGAGGAGGTATAGTGTCCCAGTGGTTTCACTAACTCTAGATGAGTTTGTCAGGCCTGTCCGGAACTGTTTTAGTGCTTCGTGTGTCTTTTTACATCCCATGCTGGCTGTCATGCCTTTTTTCCTTAAAGTTTTTTTTTTTTTTTTTTCATAATCCAAGAGTAAAATTCTGTTTTATGTTTGATACATCCTTGTAAAGGTGCATTACTGCAGCTTTATCCATAACCAGAGACCAAATTCCTGGATGTTGGAATATAGTCCTGCCCCAGATTTATTTTTGTGTGTGTATTCAAATATTCACCCATTGATCCATCCATCCATCCATCCATCCACCCGGGTAAAGTCTGATGGAGCCTATCCCAGCTGACAATGGGCGAGGGTACACCCTGGACAAATCACTAGTGCATGACAGAACAAACAAACATTCACACTCTATTTCACACCAACCAGGAAACATGGCAATTCCACACCCAGCAGCCCCAGGGGGATTTTAAGGGTCTGGAGCCCCGTGATCAGTTTTCGGGAACCCATAATGATTCTTTGTGGTGAAGCACCGTTTGCTCGGTCCAATTCCGACATGCGGTGCAGCGCGCTTCTTCCATCCGGGTCTTCTGTCATTGTCAAGATAACAATGCCAGAAAGCCCCAAAAAAGTTAGTTTGGCTATATCAGTCCAATTATTAAAAATATACCATTTTTTCCAAACAATGTATATTTTGATCCCCAAATAAACAAAATACCATTTTTCTACCTCATGCCACGATAAAAAGAAAGTCAAACCTGCCTCCTTTACTTTTTCCATTGCACATGTTACTATGGGTGACCACGGCTCTGCCCAGTAGAACTACGGAAATACCTCCAGCCCTTTTTTTTTTACACCTTAACAGACCCCCAGCATCTTTACCCATGCTGGCAAAGATCCAATTCTGTGTCAATCATTCCTGTGCGTGTATCAGAAGAGTGTCACTGTTTGTATTTCATCAGTATTAGCTACACATTTTCACGGCTCGGCTGTTCATCCGCCTCCACCACTCCCAACCGGACCTGGTTTCTCCACAATGGTAGCACTGTTTTTTCCTGGCTGAGTCAGCCGTGAAAATAGATTTATTTTGAGAGATATTGAATTTAGGGCATGTCAGAATATGGTAGGTAAGAGTGTACATATGTACATATGTATCAAAGATGTGAGAGAAAGGGTCTGATTAAGATGTAAAGTATATGAAGAATTGCTGCTAAGGTCTGTAAATTACACTTAAGTGACAAATTAAAAGTGACTGTTTGTACTGTACATGTGAATAAAATGATAAAATCTTGTAATATGAGCTTGTCTTGACCGTATTCTTTTGATTTAAATTTTCTTGAAAACATAATGAGCTGTGATATTTCCACCTTGTCAGCTCCTTCATCACACTTCAGCAGACAGGCACCCACCCTCAGCAAACCCAGACAAATATAAGAGGAGTCCCCCCTCTGGGCTCTCCCACAGGAAATCCATGGGGAAATGGTTATCTGTGTCAGGCTTGGTGGCAGGTGTCACACAGACCAGCCAGCAAATTAGCCTGAAGGAAGAATGTAGCAGAGAGGAAGAGGGGGGGGAGGGGGGGGGGTCGAGCTACACCTCCTCAGCACTATCCATCCGTCCCCCTGAGGCCACAGAGTCGACGGTGTGCTCTACAATAAACATCATAATTGACAATTTTCTCCAGTGGCTGGTCACAGCCAGCCAGCTCTAATCTAATGTACGCGGACAGAGAGGCAGAACTCCACCCAATATTCCCTCTCCCAGTGTCACGCTGCATCTCAACGACTCCTACGAGTCACACGCACATGACACATAACGTAGGTCATACCTACATTTTAGAGTGGCCCTCTATCTTCATTATAAACCAGCCATTCCCAAACTTAGGAATGTCGTAGGTCAAATCCTCTGTGGTCTACCCAAAGCTTTGATCACAGTCCTGATCAACACACGTCTCAGATGAAGAGGTTCCCTAAACACTATGTGTCTCATAAACCGAACACCAAAAGTGGGTCCGCTGCAAATTAATAATAAATCAACAATTTATATAATAATAAAACGTAAAAACAATTTTGAAAGAAACAAATAATAAATCCATTATAGATGAATTGTTGAGCCCATATCAGGAGAAGAAAATATCAGTTTAAAGTCAAATCAGTTTGACGCTTCTCATATCTTTAAACACTTGCAGTTATCACAATCCATCACAGCTGGACTCATTGTGTTTTGGATATTTCACAGCTGCAGGACAAAAAATGTATCCACTAAAAATAGAGTAGGGCCTAAAAAAACACATACATAAATTAAAGGAAAACTCCAGTCTACATGTCCAGGTCAAACACAGGGAAGGAAATTTACTATTGTATGAATGCATGACTCTATATTATCAATCAAAGCTACATACTATTATCGTTAGAATAAGAATAAAATTAAGCAGCTCTAAAAACATAGCATGCAGAATTTACAATGGCAATAAAAACTGAAACTGAAACTGACAAAAAAACTCAAAGAAAATAGGTTGTATATTTGAAGATATTCAAATAAAATGATTTCTCGTGTTGCGGTTTTAATATGACTGGTGAAATACTTACATTTGAAAAAGTAATGACCATAAAAATAAATGTATTTTTTATGGTCATTTAAATGAGCTGTGGCTGCTCGTCTGCAGTACCTCCTCAGTCCACTAGAGGGCTCAAAATCTGAAAAACAGTAATGCAGATGTTGCAGAAAAATACGAGGCAGCCGTGCTCCAGTGTTCCAATCATATGAAAATATACTTTATAGACACCTGTATTTGTTTGATTGCTGGCTACTTATATAATGTTAAACGTTAAATCAGTTCCACCCAACCTTTTTGGTGTTTCTACAAAAAATCACTTGAGTGGAAACAAGACATGGTGAACTTGTTCACAGTTTAGATTTACCCTCCCAACTGTTATTGACCAACTTTATTATTAATTTAGAATCCTGTCGGTGTCCAACTGTTGAATGTAAAGTAAGTACAATATTTGTTCTTTTTGCTCTGATCCATCCATATGTTGCAACCAAAAATGAGTGATACCAGTACTAAAAAATGTTATTGTATATAATCCTGCGTGAGGTTAGAGAACAATCATGTTTTCAATGTATACATAGATACAGGTTGAGGCCGCATTTTTTTTCAGCACATCCATCAATCTTTAGTCAGAACCCAGCTTGACCCTGAGCTGGAGGACAAACGCGGCCGCAAAACTTTTACAAGCAGCCGCAGCAGCAAAATAAGTCAGATTCCTCTTCTACTCTCTAGAATTACAGTATTCCTCTAGTTTCCTCACTCTTTTACACCAGGAATCAATATTCCAAGCTGCTGGATTTAAATTCCAGGGAATAAAATGTGATTTTCAAAAAGATACCTTTTTGTCCTGTTCAATAAAAGGTAAGAGGAATGAGAAAGATGAGGGTCCTGGAAGAGAAATTCACACGTCTTTATTGGAAAGTGTCAGGGAGCACATACCCATCACAATATAGTATGCAAAGCAGATCACATAATCAACTCTGAGGTGAATACGACTCACGACATTGACGCAAAGCCTATCCAGTTCCTCACCCTTCCAATCTAGCATGCAATAATTTAATTTGTCAATCCTAAATCATATTTCATTCAAGTGAGAATTCACATGGGTGCAAATTGGACCTGCCTATCTACCTGCAAATTAAAATCACACCGATATCAGCTGGGGCAAGATGGGGTTCCCTGAACGAAAGAAGAGTAAAATCCTACCTGCTCGATGCAATGAGCACGATCAGTTATTCCGTAAGCGTTTGGAAAAGTGCATTGGTGCTCAGATGGAGAAGGCCGATACATCGCTTTCAATGCAATGGTAAGGGTTGAAATTACATTTTATACTACTTCAAAATCCATCCTGTACTCTATTGTCGATAGGAACAGGAGTGACGCGTGTCGCCAAAGTTATGCATCTCTCTATATGTCAAGCAAGCTTAATCCACCTCTCTACGTATAATTCAGTTACGGGATTTACAGCACTGATATAACAGCAGGGCCTTGGATTGAGGATACTGTACAAGTTTAACACGTAGAGTTTCCAGGGTTACATCTAAGCGATATATTTAATGTCACATTCACTGATTTCCAGGACGAGAGAGTAAGCTTCTATCTGAGCACCAGAAAAACAGAGGAGCGGATTTATTGCTTCTGTATTTGGGATGAAGAGTGTATCTCAAACAACACTACAACTAATGGTACTACAAGTTGAGTGGTTTGATGCAAAATGCCAAGAAAATGACTTCAAATCAAAAGGCTGTAGATGAAGCAAAGAAACAGGTTCACTCAGGAAATGAGTTAGCGCGGCACACGTTAGCTCTGTGTTTCACTGACACAGGGAAATCTGAGTGCAAAGAATGGCTCGCAGCAGTGACGGCTGCAGTAAACCTGTGACAGAGTGAATACTAGATCTGATTAATCTCGGAGCATAGAGTTATGAACAACAGAAGCGCAGAAATCATTATACCGTTATTGCTACGCTCTTGACACTTCTCATTCTGACAGAGCAACATTTGAAACTTTGAACCCTAGCGTAAACATTGAAGAAGGCAGATGTACATCATCAAACAAGTGAAAGGATGGAGGCCGAGTATAAATTGAAAGCATCGACGGTACTAGGCAAAGATCTGAATGGGTGAGAGCTTTGACACGGGACAGAGACACAGTTTAAGACAGCGACACAGCAGTGTTCACACAGGCCTCAGTACGATATGATATGTTTGGTTCCATGATAAGAAACAACTAAAAAGATAAAAACACTTCAGAGCTCCGTCATCTCTGCCCACAAAAACGTAGATGACTGTAAAGACACTTAAACGAGCAACGACCTGCCACACGGGTCACAGACGGAGGCCACAGACGGAGGCCACGGTATCATCATATATACACACACAACGTCTCTATACATCCTATTCTACAACCTCTCCCAGCCTCAAGCTGACTCTTCTGTCAGGACGTTACATGTAAAGTGACCATTCAGCAGTAACTAAACAGTGATTGACTCTGGTGTCAAATATATACTTGACTTTAAATCAGCGAAGGCTAAGAATGAGGGGATCGGTCTCACCAGGTCACGATTCATGCTAGGAGAGCAAAGGTGTCAGATACAGGAGATACGCTCATTCTGTAGATGTTGGAACGTGTCAGTCTCATGACTTATGATTCTCTGGGAGACGCTTTTGCCGGTTTCAACTGTACAATAAATAACAGCAATATATTTGAAGAAGATATTCACATCGATGGTTAACAGACACGACATTGCAAAACAGTTCCACAAATCCCAGCAGCTAGAGATCAGTAAACTACACCAGGACTTAAATGCTTCACAGGGTAAACACGTCCAACACACCAGCATGTGCGGAGGCACAGATTGCAGTGTTTCTGTGTTCCACCCCCGAGTGTTTCTGTTCAGTAGCCTCATTTCTCTTGCAGCAGGGCGGGGATGTTTATGTTCCAGCCGATGGCCTGACGGTCAAAGCCGCAGGTGAACAGGTTGCATGACTGGTTCTCTTCATTCCAGGCTGTACAGCAAACCATTCGCCTGTGACCCTGCACAAGCATATCCGGCATATTAGCTTTAATGTGATCAAGCACACAACGTTCCTGTCCAATGTGTTCCAGCCTCACCATTCTGTTGCTGCGTGGGAGTCTGGCCAGCCTCACGCCGCTCATGTCAAACAGTCGCACCTGCCGATTGTCGTGTGGCAGAGCAATGATCCTCTGGTTGGCAGAGACGCTTATCCTGAGAGATGACATTAAGTTCAGTTTAAGGTAATTGCGTTAAGTACGGTCTGTACTGATCAACATTTCTTTCATTTATTATCATCTATGGTTGTTGGTTACACTTAACAATAACGAGAACATACATTTTGTTCAACACAAAGAACTAAGAGAAAATAAAATTAAGGAACAGAGAAGTTGAAATAAGTTCTGTTACAGTCTCCATCCTTCGTTTAACTCAGTCAAACACACCGCACAGGGATACCTGTGCTTGATTGGCCAGCAAACTCGCCTGACCTGAACCCCATAGAAAATGTTTGGGGTATTGTCAAGAGGAAGATGAGAGACACGAGACCCAACAATGCAGACGAGCTGAAGGCCGCTATCGAAGCAACCTGGGCTTCCATAAGACCTCAGCAGTGCCACAGGCTGATCGACTCCATGCCACGCAGCATTGATGCAGTAATTCATGCAGAAGGAGCCCCAACCAAGTACTGAGAGCATAAACAAGAACATACTTTCAGAAGGCTGACATTTCTGGATCATAAATCCTTTTTTTACTGGTCTTGTGAAATATTAAAATTTTCTGAGATACTCAATTTTGGGTTTTCATGAGCTGTAAGTCATAATCATCAAGATTAAGACAAATAAAGGCTTGAAATATTTCACTTTGTGTGTAATTAATCCACAATATATATGAGTTTCACTTCTTAGATTGAATTACAGAAATAAATGAACTTTTCCATGAGATTCTGATTAACTGAGATGCACCTGTATGTCATTGTATCCAGAGCATCATTCAGTTGGACATTTGATAATCAATAGTCTGTGCCAAACACATTTCCTGTTGTTTGACGCCTGCAGTGCGCTAATGTGATTTTAAGAGAAATGGATAACTAGATAAAACCGTCTCACGCGTTTCATGTCACTAGCTCATCTGATTAGCCTGTACAGACAAAGTGCTATATAAAGCGTCTATCAGCTGATGATGGAACAATTGGACAGTTATTCGGTGCTATGAATTATGTAACAACCCGGATTATCCATTGATCAACCCACTTCTGAATTATAAATAACAACAGTAAGTCATTATTTTCTGCCTTATTTTATTTTCCTCTTTTTTCTCGATAAATGAATTGGCTAACTGTTGCAGCTGGTTTGGAGGTGCAACAGTTAGCCAATGAATTAGTCAATCGTTCAATCAAAGGTTGGTTGCCATGACTGTAGATGAACTATTAATTCTTTCAGTCATGAGTCATAAATGTATTCTTATCTTACATACAATCATTATAGTCTTTGGACTGGGGTTGGACTTTTGATGAGCATTTCTCTCTTCACATTTCAACCAAGCAATCGTTTTATTCATAAGTTAATAGTCTCTTAAAGTCATCTTAGTATAATTTAATACTTACAGTCCTCATGCAGTTATGTCCCTCCTTTCACCCACCTGTTCACAGCTGAGTCCGTTCGGATCGTTGCTATAGGCGACCTCATGTTCTTCAGATCCCACACCTTGACGGTGCGGTCATCGCTCCCTGAAACCACATTGTCACCAACCGTGAAAACTGCCGACGTCACCGTGCTGCAAAAGATAAACACACGAATGTAACACTCGTGTGTATGTCAAAACTTTGTAAGAGATTCAAACTGCACTCCAATTACAATTACAAATTTCAATACTATTGAACTGCGGTGAAGATGGCTGATAGGGGAAGACAGAGAAATGGTTGTTGCAGTTCATCCAATAAAGAAAAAGGAAGAAAGCTTCAACAGCAATTACAACTAAACCTAGAAAATGAGGCCAGATCCACCCGGAACTTGAATGGAGAGATGATCCTTCCGGTGGAACATCTTAAAGTTCACACCATGTGGCTCTTGATTGGAAACCTGTTTTCAAAGCATTGAAAAGTAGCACCTTCACACTGGAGAGGAGAAACATTAGCAGGGTCTCACCTGGATACCTGCTGCTTCTCTCTCACACGTCATCACAGAAAATCACTCCAAAGTGTTCACAAAATAAGTGCTACTGAGACGCTGTGAAAGTTGGTTTCTGCTCCGCTCTGACACAGATTAACACGTAACACAACGTCTCACACAACGTCTCACACAACGTCTCACACACTGACTTCACCTGATCATCACGTTCAGTAAATCACACAAAAGCAAAGAAAAGAAAGAGCTAC